>PVJI01019763.1:0-30370 GCA_004026765.1 Micronycteris hirsuta
GCCCAGCCTCCCTCCTCCCCCTTTGTTCTGTCCATGTGTCCTCTAAAGTGGTTCCTGAAAACCCTCCTCCCCATTGTCCCCTCCCCCCGCCCCCCTGGCTATTGTTAGACTGTTCTTAATTTCAATGTCTCTGGTTATGTTTTGCTTGCTTTCTGCTTTTGTTGTTTATGATCGAGTTAAAGGTGAGATCATATGGTATTTGTCCCTCACTGCCTGGCTTACTTCACTTAGCATAATGCTCTCCAGTTCCATCCATGCTGTTGCAAAGGGTATAAGCTCCTTCTTTCTTTCTGCTGCGTAGAATTCCATTGTGTAAATATACCATAGTTTCTTGATCCACTCATTTGTAGATGGGCACTTAGGTTGTTTCCAGCACTTGGCTATTGTGAATTCTGCTGCTATGAACACTGGAGTGCATAGGTTCTTTTGAATTGGTTTTTCAGGATTCTTAGGGTATAATCCCAGTAGTGGAATTGCTGGGTTGAAAGGCAGTTCCATTTTCATTTTTCTGAGGAAGTTCCATACTGTTTTCCACAGTGGCTGCACCAGTCTGCATTCCCACCAACAGTGCACTAGGGTTCCTTTTTCTCCACATCCCCTCAAACAGTTATCTGTTGCTTTGTTGATGATGGCTATTCTGACTGGTGTGAGGTGGTATCTCATCGTGGTTTTAATTTGCAACTCTGTGACGGCTAATGATGTTGAGCATCTTTTCATCTGTCTCTGGGCCCTCTGTATGTCCTTTTTTGAGAAGTGTCTGTTCATGTCCTTTGCCCATTTTTTAATTGGGTTTTTTGTCTTCCTGGAGTGGAGTCATATGAGTTCTTTATATATTTTGGAGATCAGACCCTTGTCTGAGGTATCATTGGCAAATATGTTTTCCCATATGATTGGATCTCTTTTTATTTTAATACTATTTTCTTTAGCCCCACAGAAGCTCTTTATTTTGATAAGGTCCCATTTGTTTATTCTTTCCTTTATGTCCCTAGCTCTAGGGGACATATCATTGAAGATGTTGCTGCATGGAATGTCTGAGATTTTCCTACCAATGTTTTCCTCTAGAACTTTTATGGTGTCACAAGTTACATTTAAGTCTTTTATCCACCTTGAATTTACTTTTGTGTATGGTGTAAGCTGGTGCTCGAGTTTCATTTTTTTTTCAGGTAGCCATCCAGATTTCCCAACACCATTTGTTGAAGGGGCTATTTTTATTCCATTTTATGCTTCTGTCCCCTTTGTCGAAGATCAATTGCTCATAGAGACTTGGGTTTATTTCTGGGCTCTCTATTCTGTTCCATTGGTCTATCTGTCTGTTTTTATGCCAGTACCAAGCTGTTTTGATTACAGTGGCCTTGTAATATAGTTTGATATCAGGAATTGTGATCCCTCCTGCTTTGCTCTTCTTTCTCAAAATTGCAGCTGATATTCAGGATCGTTTATGGTTCCATATAAATTTTTGAAGTGTTTGTTCTATATCCATGAAATATGCCATTGGTACTTTGATAGGGATTGCATTGAATCTATAAATTGCTTTGGGGAGTATGGACATTTTGATGATGTTGATTCTTCCAATCCATGAACATGGTATATGTTTCCTCTTCCATGATTTCTCTCTTCAGTGTTGTGTAGTTTTCTGAATACAGATCTTTTACCTCCTTGGTTAGATTTATTCCCAGGTATTTTATTTTTTTTGTTGCTATATCAAATGGGATTTTTTTTTCCTGATTTCTGTTTCTGCTGTTTTACTGTTGGTATACAAAAATGCCTTCAATTTCTGGATATTGAGTTTATATCCTGCTGTTTTGCGAAATTCAATTATTAGATTGAGTAGCTTTTTGGCGGAGTCTATAGGATATTCTAAGTATACTATCATGTCATCTGCAAACAATGACAGTTTTGTTTCCTCCTTTCCAATTTGGATGCCTTTTATTTCCTTTTCTTGTCTGATTGCTGTGGCCAAAACTTCCAGAACTATGTTGAATAGAAGTGGTGATAGTGGGCAACCTTGTCTTATTCCTGATCTTAATGGGAAAGATTTTAGGTTTTGTCCATTGAGTATAATGTTGGCGGTAGGTTTCTCATATATGGCCTTTATTATGTTGAGGAATGCTCCCTCTATTCCCACTTTGCTAAGAGTCTTTATCATAAATCGATGCTGTACCTTATCGAATGCTTTTTCTGCATCTATTGATATGATCATGTGATTTTTGTCTTTGCTTTGGTTTATGTGATGTATTACGTTTATTGTTTTGCGAATGTACCATCCTTGCATCCCTGGGATGAAACCCACTTGGTCATGGTGAATGATCTTTTTAATGTATTGATGGATGCGATTTGCTAATATTTTGTTGAGGATTTTAGCGTCAATGTTCATCAGTGATATTGGGCTGAAGTTTTCTTTCTTTGTTGTGTTTTTTTCTGGTTGTGGGATTAGGATGATGCTGGCCTCATAAAAAGAGTTTGGGAGTCTTCCATCATTTTGGATTTTTTGGAATAGTCTGTGAAGGATAGGTGTTAGTTCTTCCTTAAAAGCTTTGTAGAATTCTCCTGTGAAACCACCTGGTCCAGGGCTTTTGTGTGTTGGAAGTTTTTTGATTACTGCTTTAATTTCATCCACTGTTATTGGTCAGTTCAGGCTTTCTGTTTCTTCCTTATTGAGTTTTGGAAGATTATATTTTTCTAAAAATTTGTCCATTTCTCCCAGGTTTTCATATTTCTTGGCATACAGTTCTTCATAGTATTGTTTTATAATCCTTTGAATTTCTGTGGCCTCAGTTGTAATATCTCCTCTTCCATTTCTGATTGAGTTTATTTGGATCCTCTCTCTTTTTTTCTTGATGAGCCTGCTTAAATGCTTGTCTATTTTGTTTATCTTTTCAAAGAACCAGCTCCTGGATTCATTGATCCTTAGAATTGTCCTTTTAGTCTCTAAGTCATTTAATTCTGATCTTATCTTGGTTATTTCTTTCCTTCTACTTGCTCTGGGTTGTCTTTGTTGTTGTTCCTCGAGTTCTTGTAGGTGTAGGGTTAGGTTGTTTGTGTGAACCGTTTCTATTTTTTTTAGGTAGGCCTGTGTCGCTATGAACTTCCCTCTCAGGACTGCCTTTGCTGTGTTCCATAAGTTTTGGGTAGTTGTCAGTTCATTTTCATTTGTTTCAAGGAACTTTTTGATTTCTTCCTTAATCTTGTCCTTGACCCATTCACTGTTTAATAGCATGCTATTTAGTCTCCATGACTTTGAGTGTTTGGGGTTTTTTTCCTTTGGGTTGGTTTCTAATTTCAGTCCCTTATGGTCAGAGAAAATATTTGGTATGATTTCAATTTTCTTGAATTTGTTGAGGCTTGTTTTGTGTCCTATCATATGGTCTATTTTTGAAAATGTTCCATGTGCATTTGAAAAGAATGTGTATTTAGCTTCTTTGGGGTGAAAGACTCTATATATATCAGTTAAGTCCATTTCTTCTAGGGTATTGTTCAATGCCACAATATCTTTGCTGATATTTTGTTTGGAAGATCTGTCCATTTTTGACAGTGGGGTGTTGAAGTCCCTACTATAATTGTGTTGTTATCAATATCTTTCTTGAAGTCCTCCAAGATTTTCTTTATGTATTTGGGTGCTCCTGTGTTGGGTGCATATATATTTACAATGTTTATGTCTTCTTGGTGGATTCTTCCCTTGAGTATTATGAAGTGTCCTTCTGGATCTCTCTTGATGGCCCTTTTTTTGAAGTCTATTTTGTCTGATATGAGTATTGCTACCCCAGTTCTTTTTTCTTGTCCGTTTGCTTGGAAAACTTGTTTCTATCCCTTCACTTTCAGTCTGTGTAAGTCTTTTGTCCTGAGGAGGGTCTCTTGTAGGCAGCATATGTGTGGGTCGTGCTTTCTTATCCATTCCGCTATTCTATATCTTTTAATTGGAGCATTTAATCCATTTATGTTTAAGGTTATCATTGATAGGTACTTATTCATTGCCATTTTCTTTGTACCTGTGTTCCTCTCTCTCTTTCCCTTCCTTTCCTTAAATCAGTCCCTTTAGTATCTCTTGCAGAGCTGGTTTGGTGGAGGTGTATTCTTTTAGACTTCTTTTGTCTGGGAAGCTCTTTATTTGGCCATCTATCTTGATTGAGAGCCTTGCTGGGTAGAGTAGTCTTGGTTGCAGGCCTCTCGTTCTCATTTCTTGGATTATTTCTTGCCATTCCCTTCTGGCTTGGAGTATTTCTATTGAGAAGTCAGCTGCTAACCTTATCGGGGTTCCCTTGTATGTTACTTCCTGTCTCTGTCTCGCTGCCTTTAATATTCTCTGTTTGTCTTGGAATTTTGTCATTTTAATGATGATGTGTCTTGAAGTGGGCCTGTTAGGGTTCCTTTTGATTGGGACTGTCTGTGTTTCCTGGATTTGTGTGGCTTTTTCTCTCATCAGATTAGGAAAATTTTCCATCATTACTTTTTCAAACAGGATTTCTATCCCTTGCTCCTCTTCTTCTCCTTCTGGTATCCCTATTATATGAATATTATTATGTTTCATATTGTCCTGCATTTCCCTTAATACCTCTTCATTCTTTCTGAGCCTCTTTTCTTGTTCTTGCTCTTTTTGGGTGTTTTTTTCTACCTTGTCCTCCAGCTCGCTGATCCGATCCTCTGCCTCATCGAGCCTGCTTTTGATTCCTTCTATTTTGTTTTTCAGTTCAGATATTGTATTCTTCATTCCCTCTTGGCCCTTGTGAATAGTTTCTATTTCCATTTTCATGTTGACATAGTTTGCAGTGAGTTCATTATAGTTTCCCTGTAGTTTCTGGTAATATTCTGTGAGCTCGTTGAGCTTCTCGAGTTTCTTGAGCTTCCTGATAACATATGCTTTGAACTCAATATCTGATAGTTGGCTTGCCTCTGTTTCATTTATCATTCTCTCTGGGGCTTCCTCCTTTCCTTTCATTTGGGGATTGTTTCTTTGTCTTCCCATTGTTTGTGGGATTCTTCTTGCTAGCCTCTGATTCTTAAATTGATCTGTCAAGTTCTCTGGAGCAGCGAAGTTAATTTTGTGTCACTGTCTCTGTTTTTTAGGCTGACTCTTGTCTGAGTCCCACTCTATTCTCTTCACAATTCCTGGTTTTAATGTCTCACCTGTGGATAAAGAAGAGAGGGGAAGGGAGAAAAAGAAGAAAAAAAGGGAAAAGGAAAATAAAGAAGAAAGAAAAATAATAAAATAAAATAAAAAATAAGAAAAAATAAGAAATAAAAAGGAGAAAACTAGGAATAGTAAATGAAGGGAAGGTAGGAGGAATTAAAAACATATAGAAAGACAGATAGGAAGAAGGGTGGGGGAAAACAAATAAAGAAACAAAGAGAAAACAAAAGAAAGAAAAAAGAAAAAAAAGAAAAAAAAACCTTCTGTTGGCTGGCTTTAAAAGTGTCTGGTCAGGCCTGCTCCTCCGGTCCTTCTGTCTGCGACAGGCTGGGAAGATATCAGGTTTCCTTTTCTTTCTTCCTGAGCTGCACTCTTAGCTTCCGTCCTGCCTCCAGCCGAGTTTCTAGGAATTCGCAGCACCCCTTCTGGGCTGCCTGGCCTCCACACTGAGTCAGGGTTTGTGAGGTCTGTGTCTCCCCTCAGTGGGGCTCAATTGGGCTTCTCTGTTTTTCTCCCACTGAGGGAGACGGCACTGTAGGTGTCCTATTGCAGGGGCTGTGTTGTGACTCGGGTCCTCCAGGCGTGAGCTGCATGCCCCTGTATTAGCCGACCGCTTTTGTCTCTGGGTTCGGCACTTGCGAGCTGCTGGCCCTGGGCACCCGGTGCCACACAGTCCCCAGCCTCCCCTGCTTGGCTTCGCTGTGTGCGCCAAGTCCCGGAGCTCCGGGCCGCGGGTCTCCCGGTCAGTGCACTCTCCAATTCCTCTTGCTGGGAGGGCCAGATGCTGCGGACCGGTCCACACGTAGGCACCGACCTCTGGACTGCCAGGGACAGAGACTCTCCTAAGAGACGCGGCTTGCCTGTTTTTGCTACTCACACAACCCAATCCAGCTCCCTCCCACGGATCCTGGAACAGACTGGGAAGCTGCTGCTACTGAATCCTCAGACCTCCAGGCTCCCTGCAAGTCCCGAGGGACCCCTTCGCTCTGAAGCAAACTCCCTACTGTCTGATCTTTCAGTTTTATGTGCAATCCTGGTCGCCAATCTTCCTACATGCTAGAATACAGCTGGGTGATCGCTCTGCTCCTCAGAAAATCGGCCAGATGTCTCACCAGTGGGCATTAGGAAGTGGACCCCACTCTCTCCTATTCCGCTGCCATCTTTCCCCAGTTTCTAAATTTTTTGAGAACTTGGCATTACACTGCCTTTTTCTTTTCCTTAGTTGAAAACCTTTAAACACAAATAAAAAGTTGATTTAAAATTTACTTGTTTAATGAACTTTCTTTTAAATGGAACTTCTCATGTAAAACACCTTGATTCTGTTCTGTTGTGTCTTCCTACAAATATGTTGGTGATAAAAAGGTGAAAATTTTCATTGACGCTGAAAACAATGGCAATCAATTTATTGCTGAAACCTGAGGGAATTTTCATTCACCACCAGGTCCTTAGGTTTTAGATTGAAGACATGATTAGTTGCTTACCTTTATTATACTCAAACTGAGAGCACTTAAGAAGTCCTTGCCTTCTTACTCACATCCCATAGTCTGCCACTTGGTTCACAAAAGCTAGTTGTTTTTTTTTTTTTTTCAAAAACTTGGGAAAGTGCCCTTCTACCGCTTGTCTGCTGCTTTTTAGGGGTAGCTATTATGTTATCTTCTCCCATTTTCTTTTCCATTATTCCCAAGCAGGAACACAAACACTCTGATTTTTAAAAATCTCTTATTTTATTATGGTAAAAAACACATAACATAAAAGTTACCATCTTAACCATATTCCAGTGTGCAGTTCAGTAGTGTTAAGAAGTATATTCATGTTGTTGTGAAGACCTCTCTTTTTATATTCAGTTAGAACCTACAGAAAAGAAGGAGGTGGAGGTATGTGGGAAGGATGGTAACATAGTCTCCCATGTAAAATATGTAGTAGTTTAGAAAAGAGACAGGGAAAATGCGTGTACACACACACACACACACACACACACACACAAGTTGTTGATATCATCCCAGACCAGTTGTATATCTGAGAAGAGCACAGTGCAGGGACGAAGCAGAAGCTAACATGGTGAGTATGAAGAAATACTGCAAAATAAGGGGAATAAAGTTATTATGAAGACTAAAAAAATACCTTTTCAAAAGGATTTTGCAAAATCTAGGAGAAAATTTAAGAAAATGGCCTTTCCAAGATGATACAAGACTCCATAAACTCTAGGAAAGAGAATCAGAAATCTTAAAGCATCATAGGGTAGGGTGCAAAGGCAGACAGAAAACATAACAGTTATTGTGTCTGACACTGTGCTCAACTCTATGGACTGGAATAAATGACCTGAACCTAAAAAGCAGTTAAATATCAATACATAAAGAACTCATAGAAATCAAGGAAATATGCAATAGCCTGTTGATTAAAGGCCCAAGTAAATGATACAGATCTTCTGCACTCTGGGAAGTCAGGATGAGACAAGATTCAGTGCTGGCTGGATTATTGGAGAGAGTAGAAAGGATTTCGCTCAGCAGGAGAGAAGCAAGAATAGTATTGTAGAAAGGGGTAGTAACATGCCACCCTCCTCAAACTGCCCCTAGATTGTCTTATTCATACAATTTTTTTCATTTATTTTAACATTTTAAAATGTGACACCACTTTCTGGTCAGTATTATCTTACCTGGGCTTCCTTTGAACATTTTAGATAAGGTTTAGCTCACCCATCTATTTCTAGGTCATGGACTTCTCTCAGGCAAGATTGTAAACCATCTAATGTCTCAATAATAGGCTCATTTTTGTAATTTAAGTCAGATAAAGCATTTTCTGTCAATCTCCTCTCAATAATTTTGTATAGTAGTCAGAATTAATGATGATCACATTTAATAGGTGAGAATATTAAAAAGTTGAAGGCCTTTTCTAGATTTTCCTTTTATAGAGTAAGAAAACGGTTAGGACTTAAATCCAGGGTTTTTGATTCCTAGTCTCATGCTCTTTGCCATGACACAAGTGACTAATGAGGAGTAAGGGAAGAGAAAGATGGTGGAAATGGGCAAGTATAGACGTTTTATTTAATTATTTTTTATAGTTAGGAGTAGGACTGTGAATGTTTGAAGGCACTGGGAAGTGTTCTCTTCCCAACAACAGACATATCTACCCCAATTATTTATTTTGCTATAGCATAAAGGCTATTAGGATTAGAGTGTCCTTTCTGAGGAAGAAATGTTAAGGTATATAAGACATGGGCCTGGTAAGAAGGGAGAGTCAGTCTGGACATGTGTGGGGACAACTTTGCCATGTTCCTGAGAAGCAGCAGTGTGAAATATAAAATTTACTCGATTTAGAAAGAGAGTGCAGCTAATGGAACGGAGGAAGAAGCAAAGAACAGCAAGAAAAATAAACAAAGAGGAGAAAAGCAAAGAGGGATGATAATATAGGGAAGAGCATAAAGTCACTAGGGGGTATTCCAGACAAGAGAATGTTACATAACCAGAACTATGATGCAAGTTTGGTAACAATCACTTGATAACTGATCGTCAAGAATATCATATTTACTTTCAAGGCAGGACAGTATGCCCCCCATCACTGCTTTCCCCAGGGCTACTGACGATGGTTTACATAATGGAATTGTAGTCATGCCTTATTGACAGTATAGAATTGTAAAGAGAATGCAAGATTCTGAGATGCTTGGAGGGATGGTTGGTGGTATGAAGTTTCCACATGACAATATAATAGCTCAGTACAGTCAAACTGGTCTAACTATCTGATGTGACATTCATTTTATATAATCACGTGATTGTTTTTGTGCTTTATTGATGCCTACACTTTTGATGATTGAACACATTTTTCAGTCCTTTAAACTGAGCTCTCTTTTTTACTATTTTGAATGTTTTCTAGCTTTAGGAAGCCTTGTATGTTCTTTGTCCTCCATGTACCCTTATACACATTTGATTTTTAAAATTTAATCTACATTTTGATAATTCCAGTGGTCATTTCTCCCTGTTTGAATGATGTGTGAGGACTCATATATAGAACTAAAAAAGCCAGAGGTCCTCTGTGAGTAAACATAGTAAGTCTTTATTCATACCCTTACAATTTTACAAAACTGAAATTAGTCATGTTTTATAATAATTAAAATGGAATAGTTAAAAAATAACATGCATTTTAATTTTGTTTTGTTTTCCTCAGAGAGTTACCATGCGAGCTGCAGGAGCTCCCATTGCTGGTATCTTGGACCTGGAGAGAACCACTCTGCTGGACGAGACTGACTTTTCAGGCTCATCTCACCCTCCACCTTGTCCGACCCGTGTGCTACCAGGAATATAATTCCGAACCCTAGAAACACTTGGTAACCCACTCATTATTTTAATGTGTTTTGGAGGTACATAATAAAATGTCTGATTTTCTTCTCTGCTTTTCCGTTTGATTAACACTAATTGGTAGTCACTGGTTAGCTGTTTGTTCCCTCTCTGCCATGCCTCAAATTCTCTCTACTTTCTAGACCCCCAGCTGAGAAAGCCATCTTACCTGACAAATAAACATCTTCTTGAGGACCACTGCAACTCCCTTGGAATTGTATTAGTTTCCTAGACCTGCCATAAAAACATACCACAAACTGAGTGGTTGAAATATCAGAAATTAATTGTCTCATAGTTGTGGAGGCTAGGAGTCCAAAATCAATGTGTCTGCAGGGCCGCTTCCTTCTAAAGGCTATGAGGAAGATCTACTTCATGCCCTGGTCTCCCAGATTCTGCTGGTTTGCTGGGTATCTTTGACTGGTAGAATCATGTCCCTGATTTCTGCCTCCGTCTTTACATGGCATTATCCCTGTGTGCATATCATTTTCCCCTTTTGAAAATACACCAGTCATCCCAGACTAGAATGCATCCTAATCACTTCATTTTAATTGGATTACCTTTGTAAAGATCCTCTCTCCAAGTAAGGCCAGCTTGTGAGGTCCTGGGGATCAGGAATTCAGCATAGGAATTTGGGCGGGGGGTGGAAACAATTCAACTTGAAACAGAAAGACAGTCTTTCTGCATCAGAAAACACAAGAAGACCAAATACATTTAAAGGCTTACTGTGGAATGAATTCTTTACTCATTTGGCTTCTTCATTTGGTCTTTATCTTTCTCTTCTCTCTCCTTCAGTCCTTTCTTGTCTAGTGCCCTCCCTTAGAAAACTTTTTTTTTGTTTCAATCCTAATTATATCCTTCAAGACCTTTGTTGTTTCATATGTTTTTCCCTCTTACTTATTTCTGTTCATTCTTGATACCTGCTTCTGCTTCTTTTATTCAAAAGAAAGGTTAACATCTCTCTGAACCAGTGCTTATCAACCATGGAGGTAAAATATCCTAGTGAATCCCAAAGTAGTACAATATGTTCAGATAATTCAGTCTTGATAATTGGTAAAATTCTCAATTCTACCAATGATTGGCTTTTAAAAATGTGTATTTCAGTATAAACTCTTAATAACCATCCATTCATTTGCATTCTGATACGCTTTCTTAAAGCAGGAAGAAAAGAAACTTATAGCCAGTGAGTGGGAATTTGTATGTATGTAGCGCATAGATGACCATATCTGTGCCCATGGGAACGTGTTACATATGTGACACTCATCCATCATGGGTGTAGAGGCGGGAAAAAGGATGAGAGTCACTCATTCAGACCCAGAGTTCTTGAGTACAAGAGGTCTCCCTTGGAAAGGTAAAAAACAATTTTTCAGTCTAGACATGTCCTATTTAAGTTTAAATCAGATATTTTATTCATATTCTCCAATAAGCCAAAGCTAATTTTGTCACATGTTACAAAATTTAGTTGGTTGGCTTTACCTGTATACTTTGATATCCAATAAACTTTTGTGTACTAATAAGTGAAAATTTTCTCACCAAATTTAAAATAACAATGATTGGTTTCTTACATGAAAGGCACCAATACCAGGCAGGGAGTTGTGGAGTTTGGGTTTTAGTTATGGTGCAGACACTAACAGTTTACTGCCATGTGGCAAGTCATTCAATTCACTAGGCTTTAACTTCTTTATCTGTTAGTTATGGTGTTTACATTAGTAGCTGCCAGTTATTGTTTATCAGTTTTAAAGGATAATTTTTAAATGTAAAATTATGAATCTCATACTAATATAAAATGAACACATGTCACAGACTTTAATTGAACTCATTAAACAGTGAGGGAACCTATAAGATTTAACAACTAGTTCCCAAGCTATTTCAAACACCACCCACATATTGATAATAAGAAATAAGTTTACATACAGATGCAAAACTGGTCAATATCTACAAGGCAATATTTCACTAGAAAAGAAATCACTTGCCTTTCTATGGATAAGAATCATTTGCTTGTGAGAAGGTGGTCTGGTTTCATTCTTTTGCATGTATCTGTTCATACTCCGTAGAACAAAAAATAAACTCAAAGTAGTTAAAGACTTAAATGTAAGACCCAAAACCACATAAAACTACAGAAGAACACACAGGCAGTAAAATATTGGACCTTTTCTAGCAATTTTTTTTTCTGATATATCTCCTACTTTGTAGTTTGATACATCAAACTACAAAGCTTTTGCACATTAAAGGAAACCATCAACTAAATTAAAAGACAACCTACTGAATGGAAGAAAGGAAGATGTATCACCAATGACACATCTGATAAGGGGCTAATATTTAAAACTTATAAAGGACTCAGACAACACCAGAAAAACAAACAACTCAATTAAAAATCGGGCAGAAGACCCGAATACACACTTCTCCAAGAAAGACATACAGATGGCCAATAGACATGTGAAAACTTGCTCAACATCACTAATTATCAGAGAAATGCAAGTCAAAACCACAATGAGATATTACCTCACTCCTGTGAGAATGGCTATCATCAATAAATCAACAAATAACATGTGTTTTTCTTCAAAAGGATATGGAGAAAAAGGAACCTTAGTGCACTATTTGTGGGAATGAAGATTGCTGCAGCCACTGTGGAAAACAGTGTGGAATTCTTAATTAAAAAGTAAAAATGGAACTACCTTTTGACCCAGCGATTCTACTTCTAAGAATGTATCCAAAGAAAATGGAAATACTAATTTGAAAAATATATGCAACCCTATGTTCATTGCAGTGTTATTTACAATAACCAAGATTTTTTTCTTTTTTCTTTTACTTTATTGTTGTTCAATTGCAGTTGCCTGCATACTCTCCCCTCCCCTCCACCTCCAATCCCACCTCCCTTCCCTGCCTCTCTCCCCACCCTTGGTTCTGTCCATGTGTCCTCTACAGTGGTTCCTGAAAACCCTCCTCCCCATTGTCCCCTCCCACCTCCCCCATGGCTATTGTTAGATTGTTCTTAATTTCAATGTCTCTGGTTAACTTTTGCTTGCTTTTTGCTTTTGTTGATTATGTTCCAGTTAAAGGTGAGATCATATGGTATTTGTCCCTCACTGCCTGGCTTACTTCACTTAGCATAATGCTCTCCAGTTCCATCCATGCTGTTGCAAAGGGTATAAGCTCCTTCTTCCTCTCTGCTATGTAGAATTCCATTGTGTAAATGTACCATAGTTTCTTGATCCACTCATTTGTAGATGGTTGGGAAATCTGGATGGCTACTTGCAAAAAAATGAAACTCGAGCACCAACTTACACCATACACAAAAATAAATTCAAGGTGGATTAAAGACTTAAATGTAAGTCATGACACCATAAAAGTTCTAGAGGAAAACATTGGTAGGAAAATCTCAGATATTCCACGCAGCAATACCTTCAATGATAGGTCCCCTAGAGCAAGAGACATAAAGGAAAGAATAAACAAATGGGACCTTATCAAAATAAAGAGCTTCTGTGGGGCTAAAGAAAACAGTACTAAAATAAAAAGAGAACCAACAGTATGGGAAAACATATTTGCCAATGATACCTCAGACAAGGGTGTGAGCTCCAAAATATATAAAGAACTCATACGACTCCACTCCAGGAAGACAAAAAACCCAATTAAAAAATGGGCAAAAGATATGAACAGACGCTTCTTGAGAGAGGACATACAGAGGGCCCAGAGACATATGAAAAGATGCTCAACATCATTAGCCATCACAGAGATGCAAATTAAAACCACGATGAGATACCACCTCACACCAGTCAGAATGGCCATCATCAACAAAGCAACAGATAACTGTTTGAGGGGATGTGGAGAAAAAGGAACCCTAGTGCACTGTTGGTGGGAATGCAGACTGCTGCAGCCACTGTGGAAAACAGTATGGCACTACCTCAGAAAACTAAAAATGGAACTGTCTTTTGACCCAGCAATTCCACTACTGGGATTATACCCTAAGAACCCTGAAAAACCAATGCAAAAGAACCTATGCACTCCAATGTTCATAGCAGCACAATTCACAATAGCCAAGTTCTGGAAACAACCTGAGTGCCCATCTACAATAGCCAAGATTTGGAAGCTGCCCAAGTGTTCATCAGTGGATGAGCGGATAAAAAAGCTGTGTTACACATGTATAATGGGATACTACTCCATTGTAAACAAAGAATGGAATCTTACATTTTGCAACATCATGGATGGACCTAGAGTGCAATGCTAAGTAAAATGAGTTAGATAGAGAATGACTAATACCATATGATTTCTCTTACATGTGGAATCTAGTGAACAAAATAAACAAGCAAAATAGAGACAGACTCATAGATGCAGAGAACATACTGGCAGTTGTTAGAGGGGAGGGTGGTGAGGGCTGGGTGAAAAATGTGAAGGGATTAGCAGTACAAACTGGCAGTTACAGAACAGTCACAGATATGTAGACTACAGCATAGGGAATATAGTCATTAATATCATGATAACTATGTATGAGGCCAGGTGGGTACTTGGAGTAGCAGGGGAGCCACTCTGTAAAGTACAGGAGGTACATGATTTTCTAATCACTTTGCTGTACATCTGAACCTAACATAGAATAATATAGAATAATATTAAATGTAAATTATAATTAAAAATATTTTAAATTTTATGTTTTAACATTTTTATTGTTGTTCAAGTAGTTTTCTGCCTTTCCTCTCACCTCTCCCCACCTCCCTTTCCTGTTTCCACCCCCCCCCCCCTTGTTATTGTCCATGTGTCCTTTATAATTGTTCCTGCAAACCCTTCACCCTTTTCCCCTATTATCTCCTCCCCTCTCCCCTCTGGTCACTGTCAGCCTGTTCTCAATTTCAGTGTCTTTGATTATATTTTGCTTGCTTGCTTGTTTGTTGATTAGGTTCCTGGTAAAGGTGAGAGCATATGGTATTTGTCTTTCAGCCCCTGGCTTATTTCACTTAGCATAATGCTTTCCAGTTCCATCCATGCTGTCTCAAAGGGTAGGAGCTCCTTCTTTCTTTCTGCTGCATAGAATTCCATTGTGTAAATGTACCATAGTTTCTTGACCCACTCATTTACTGATGGGCATTTAGGTTGCTTCCAGCACTTGGCTATTGTGAATTGTGCTGCTATGAACATTGGGGTGCATAGGTTCTTTTGGATTGGTGTTTCAAGGTTCTTAGGATATAATCCTAGCAGTGGAATTGTCAGGTCAAAAAGCAGTTCCATTTTCTGTTTTCTGAGGAAATTCCATACTGTTTTCCATAGTGGCTACACCAGTCTGCAATCCCACCATCAGTGCAGTAGGATTCCCTTTTCTCCACAACCTCTCCAACACTTGTTGTTTGTTGCTTTGTTTGTGATGGCCATTCTCAATGGTGTGAAGTGGTATCTCATTGTGGTTTTACTTTGCATCTCTCTGATGGCAAGTGATACTGAGCATCTTTTCATATGTCTCTGGACCCTCAGGATGTCCTCCTTGGAGAAAGAAATTAAGGAAGACACAAACAAATGGAAACATATATCGTGTTTATGGATCAGAAGAATTAACATCATCAAAATGTCCATACTACCCAAAGCAATTTATAGATTCAATGCAATACATGTTAAAGTACCAAGGACAAATTTCACAGATATAAAACAGACATTTCAAAAATTTATATGGAACCATAAACAACCCCGAATAGCTGCTGCAATTTCGAGAAAGAAGAGCAAAGTAGGAGGGATCACAATACCTGATATCAAACTGTACTACAAGGCCACTGTAATCAAAACAGCCTGGTACTGGCATAAGAACAGACACATAGACCAATGGAACAGAACAGAGAGCCCAGAAATAAACCCAAGTCTCTATGGTCAATTAATATCTGACAAAGGGGGCAGCAGCATAAAATCGAGTAAAAACAGCTTCTTCAACAAATGGTGTTGGGAGACCTGGGCAGCTACATGCAAAAAAAAAAAAAAAAGAAATTCGATCACCTACTTATATCATACACACAAATAAATTCAAAGTGGATAAAAGATTTAAATATAAGTTGTGATACCATTGAAGTCCTAGAGGAGAACATAGGCAGGAAAATCTCAGATATTTCATGCAGCAATATGTTCACTGATATATCCCCTAGAGCAAGGGATATAAAAGAAAGAATAAACAAATGGGGTCCCATCAAAATAAAAAGCTTCTGCATGGCTAAAGAAAACAGTACTAAAATGAAAAAGAATCGACCATATGGGAAAACATATTTGCCAATGATACCTTAGACAAGGGTTTAATCTCCAAAATACATTTTTTAATTTAAAAAAAGGTAGCTAAAAAAGAACCATTTGGATTATTGTAAGTATTCTGTGATTCATTTAGTTGTAAAATATCTCAAATACAATAAAAGGTGTAAGCTTCTCAAAATAAATAACGTGAAAGGAGCTACTCAACAGGAAACCCAGTAATTGCTTATTTGTCCGTTTTGAAATCATGTACTATTTTCCTGAGATAAATATTGGAGTCCTTTCTTTCAAACAAAATGTTCTGTAGAATCAATCTCAATTTATAACATACATAAAAAGTAGAATCATTTTGGTTGAAATGAGGTTCAGGCTTCTGACTAAGCTTCCTGCTTAGATTAGTCACTGAGACCCCAACACATAGTTAATTGGATCTGTGTAAATCACAGTTTGGAAATCACTAGATGATTTCTGCAGTTACTTGTTGGCTTTATATTCAGTCCTTTAACTTTTATTTAGTAGTTCCCATGTCCACGTATCGCACCCATCCCTCTACCTGCTCCCCACTACACGCACACACACATGCGCACACGCACACAGAGGGAGAGAGAGACTGCTGTATCAAGGAATAAAGGGATCCTTTTCAACACCTTTATATATCCTTGTAAATTTGAAATTCCAAACTGTCCATGAAATTCCAAAACTAAATTTCATAGAATAATTGCAAGTTACTTGCAAAAATACTTTCCACTTGACTAAATCATCTGCACCCTAAGAGCCTTAGAGTATTCCTGAAAATAATTTACAAATATATCATTGGGTTTTAGTATGCTACCATCTTTATCATTGATGTATTCAGTTCATTTTCATATTTTCAAATGCTTTTGGGAACATGTAGCAAAATCTCTCTATAAATTCTGCAATTATTTTTTCCTGTTCTTTATTTCTACTTCATGTTACAGGGATTGGGAAAGTCTGTTATCATGAGAAGACTGTGAATAACCTCCTTCACAAACAGGGCAGTTTCCTCACTATCCATTCCCGCCTTAAATTATTTCCTGCCTATACCCTGTCTGTAGACATTACAAGTACTCTGGCCTTGGTCCTGGTGCTGGGCAGGACATATGTGTAGCATCCTTGCCTTTGTGGTAATGGTGATTTCATTTCTTAGAGCCCAGACCCCTTGTTGGTAGTCCCCATCATATGTTCCAATGTCTTACTGTCTCAGCTCCTTAGAGTGAGACTCAGATCCTTTGATTAATTTCCTGATTCTTGCTACTTGTTCCTGCAACTGCACCCTCCATTCCTTTAACCTACATGGGCTGATCTCCTAGACCTGAGCCTTTCCCTGCCTGAACCCAAGATGCTTTCCAGTTTTCTTTTCCCTTTTGCCTTATCTAAGAATACTTCTACACCCTGTACTCCTGTGTCATTTTAGCTGGTCTTTCCTGTTCTGCCCTGTCCTTTATCTACCCACATCCTGACCTGACATCTTTCCTTTCTATATTATCTCAGGTTTTAAGAGACCAAGATACTAAAGTAAACTTAAAATTACTAGAGAAATCCTGGAACTTACTTTTCTGTCATAAAACTATCATCCTCCTCCCCCATCCCAACATTCATCACAGCAATATTTTCATAAGAGACCAATATTTTCTTAAAGCAGCATTCAATGAAATCACTGTTTTAGTTCTACCAGGCCCACTGTCTGGAAAATTATCTGCTCTTCCTTCCTTTCTTACCTTTGTCTCTTGACTACGGCAGAAGCATAAGCCATATAATAGATAGTATGGTAAATGTTTCTAAAATCTTATCATTTATGCACAATATCTTTCTAAAGAGATGTTATTATCCCCATTTTATTTTTTTTACTGTTTTTAAAAGTTTTATTTATTTAGTTTTAGAGAGAGGGGAAAAGAGGGAGAAAGAAAGGGAGAGGGACAGAAGCATCACTGTGTGGTTGCTTCTTGCGCGCCCCCAACAGGGGACCTGGCCTGCAACCCAGGCATGTGCCCTGGCTGGGAATCAAACTGGTGATCCTTTCATTCACAGGCTGGCACTCAGTCCACTGAGCAACACCAGCCAGGGCTATTATCCCCATTTTATAGGTGAGAAAAGGCTGATTAAGTTGCCCAATATCCAACCTAATACAACCAGGACTCAAAATCAAGCCTTTCTGACTCCAAAGTCACTAAGCTCTACATCCTTCCAGGATAACACGCTGACATCAGTCTAGTACAAAGTGTGTGGCAGTCTTCTCTTATTTTCATTTCAAAGAATTTACACTAATTTGTGGTAGCAATGTTCAGGAACAAATCTGTCAACCAGGGAGAAAAATCTCAGAAAAAGAGAAGTATCAGTAAGCACACTGTAGCAAGGACACAGGTTATTAGATAAGGTTGCTGGGTAAGGTATAGTCCTAGCTCTTGGGAAAGAAGCTCTGAGTTACTTTTTCTCATTTATCAAATTAGACTCTGTACTAAATAGTATCTAATATTTCTTTCAAATGTGTAAGTGTTTGCTTCCTGAGGGCCTTAACAAATGTACAGACAGTATGACCAGTCTCTGTGGTTGGTAAAGAGCCATGACCGCACTGTGTGTGGGTTGGGCTTGCATGGTGAAATTAATTATAAGTCAGTCCAGCTCATTTGTTGGTCTTGTCCTCTCTTGCTCTACATCAGGGCAACTGCTGAGTGAGTCAGCTGAGGATCAGGCAAATATGGCCTGCTATCACTGCAGTGACATGTCAAATCACCAACTGGAAGGTGGAAATGCATTCTACCTTAAAGTCAGTCTCTCAGCATGGAAGAGCCATTTCAAGCCAAAGACACTGAGACGGGCTCACATGGAAAAAGGAAGAGGTTAAGAGAAGTAGCCATTGAAGATGATATATAGTAAGTGAAAGCATAAAAGTACAAGATGGAAATCTAGAAAACATGCTGTAAAGATTTCTTGGAACACAGCTTGAAAGAGGGAAGACTGAGTATTGCTGAGCAACAAGAACAGTAGACAGATCACTAATGTGCAGTAATCAAGAATGAAGGTGTTGGAACATCTGTTCTTTCGTCTGCCTGGCTCGCCTTCCTGCTGGAAGCTGCTCCCCTACCACACCAGGCAGCTCAGATGTGGCACGAGGATGGGCAAATGACTCAAGGGGGTCAACCAGAGTATCTCATTTCCCAGAGCCCATACATTGATTGACTAAGGTTGTATGAGACCTACATGGGGGTGGGGGGGTTGGGGGGTGGGATTTCTATTGTTGTGGGAAGAGAAAGAGGATCTCATTTGTTCTGAGTTTATATGGGAATGACTGGTAGGCCCTACCACTTGGAAAGAATAAGCCAACATGGAAGAATAAAGAGCAGGAGAGAATGACATATGGCTAATGATATTGCTTCTAGCACCCAGCCCCAAATGTGCCTGAAACCAGAAAATGCCCACACTTCTTAAATACATGAGCCAATAAATAACCACTCTGTCTTTGGGGACAGGTTTATTGAGGTATAATTTACATGCAATAAAATTCACCCTGTTTAGATTAATAGTTCCATGAATTTTGATCGATATATAAAGATTACATCATCACTACCACAATCAAGATATAGAACATTTCTATCAACCCAGAAAGTTGCATCATTCTCTTACATAGTCAGTCTCCTGCTACGCTGCCTCAGGCAACTGCTAATTCTAAAGTTTGCCTTTTTTCAGAATATTATGATATGGAATCATGAAGTATGTAGCCTTTTGAGTACTGCTTCTTTCACTGCACTTAATGTGTTTGAGATCCATCCACATTATTGCAAGTATCATAAATATCAGTAACTTGTTTCTTTTTATTGTTAAGTTGTATTTCATTATATGAATATACCAGAGTTTGTTTATCCATTCACCTGTTCATAGGCATGTAGAGCATTTCCAGCTTTTGTTGATTATGAAGAAAGTTGTAATAAATAATTGCATGTAGGTTTTTGTCTGAATACATTTTCGTTTCTCTTGGGTAACACCTAAGCATAGAAATGCTGTATTTTATGGTAAGCATACTTTTAATGTTGTAAGAAACTTGCAAACTGTATTCCAAAGGGGCTGTGCCATTTTGCATTACTATCAACAATGAGAATTTCCATTGCTCCACTTTCTTACCAGCATTTGATATTTTATTTTCTTAACTTTGAATGATTCTACTAAGTGTGCAGTGGTATCTCATTATTGTTTCAATGAAAATGAAGTTAAGTATCTTTTTATGTGTGTATTTACCATGCACTTATCTTAGTGAAGTGTCTTATTAAATTTTTTTGTCAATTTTTTGCTTGTTTCTTATTATATTATGAGAATAATTTATGTGTCTGGATGCAAGTCTTTTATCAAATTTATGTTTTATCAATATTTATTTCTAATCTGTGATTTGTCTTTTCATTTTTCTTAGCAGTGTTTTTCAGAGAGCAGAAGTTTTTAATTGTGAAATTCAATTCAAATTTATTTATCAATTATTTTGTTTGATGGGTAATGTTTCTTTGTGTTTTATCTAAAAAACCAGGTCCTTCATAGTTTTAGATTTTGCACATAGAATTATAATCAATTTGGGTTTAATTTTCTCATATAGTCCCTTTAAAGATGACTTAATTAGAGTTTCTGTACCTGGTAACCAAAGAGTCTTAACTAATAGATTAAATTGATCACAAATGTTGAATGAGAGACATTTTTTAATAATTAGTAAAAATATATTTTTAAAATTAGTTTATTTTTTATGAAAGAATCTTTGATATACATTGACATACATTTTATACTAGTTTCAGAAGTAGAACATAGTGATTCAACATTCATTTACTTTACAATATGAACATCAAGATAAGCCTAGTAACCAACCACCTGTCACCATACAAAGTTATTAAGATATTATTGAGTATATTTTCTGTGCTGTACATCATATTTCTGTGACATATTTATCTTATATGTGGAAGTTTGTACCTCTATTCCCTCTTTTCACCTAACCCCATCCCTCTTCCCCTTTGTCAACCATCAATTTGTTCTTTGTATCTACGAGTCTGTTTTTATTTTGTTTTGCTTGTTCATTGTTTTAGGTTCCACATACAAGTGAAATTGTATGGTATTTGATTTTCTGTTTGACTTATTTCACTAGTGTATTACCCTCTAAGTCCATTCATGTTGTTACAAATGGCAGGATTTCATTTTTTATGTATGAGTAATATTCCATCATTCACTTATCTATTGATGGACACCTAGGTTGCTTCCATATCTTGGCTATTGTAAATAGTACAGAGTGAACAGAGGGGTGCATACATGTTTTTGCATGAGTGTTTTGTTTTCTTTAGATAAATATCCAAAGATGGAATTAGTGGGTCATATGGTAGATAATGGTGTTGGAAAACTGGACAGGTACACACACACACAAATGAAACCGGAACATTTTCTTGTAGTTAAACAAAAACAAACTCTTAAATGGACTAAAGAACTAAATGTAAGACCCAAAACCATGAAAATCCTAGAAGAAAACATGGGCAGCAAAGTCTTTGACATTGGTCTTAGCAATATTTATTTGGATAAGTCTCCCTGGGTAAGGGTAATAAAAGCAAAGATAAACAAGTAGGACTACATCAAACTAAGAAGTTTTTTGCATAGTAAAGGAAACCATCAACAAAACAAAAAGACTACTTACTAAATGGGAGAAGATATTTTTAAATATTTTATTTGGTAAGGAGTTATTCAAAATATGTAAAGGACTCATACAACTCTACATCCAAAAACGAACAAAAATCTATTTAAAAATGTGCGAAGGACCTGAATACACATTTCTCCAAAGAAGACATACAGACTGCCAAGAGACATATGAAAAGATGTTCAACATCACTAATCATTGGAGAAATGCAAATCAAAACCACAGTGACTTATCACCTCACACCTGTCAGAATGGTTCATATCAAAAAGTCAAATAACAAATGATGCTGAGGATCTGGAGAAATGGGCAGATTTATGCACTGTTGGTGGGATTGTAAAATGGTGCAGCTAATATGAAAAATGTGTGGAGGTCCCTCAACACATTTAAAAAAAGAATGTGAAACATTTTAAGAAAATTTATTTAGTGGAGATGTATTTCTAGATAACATGTTAATTCTTTCCAAAATCATTTAATATTTAATAAAAAACTTATTGATATTTATTTATTTCAAGGTGACAAAGTGAATATTTAACCTGGAAGAATAAATGGGTGAGAATAACAATAGGCATTGAAAAAAGAAATAAAGAGATGTGGGTTATAGGTGTTATAATGTACGATAAACCACAATAGTCAAATCAGTGTTGTGCTGGTGAAGGAGTCAGTGGACAAAATGTTGAAATCGGTTGGAGAGCCCAGACACAAGCCTAGCATATATGTTTCATATCAGAATAAAAAATTTTTCCAATGAATGGTGCTGGGAAATTT
The DNA here is from genome assembly GCA_004026765.1 of Micronycteris hirsuta. Taxonomy (NCBI): domain Eukaryota; kingdom Metazoa; phylum Chordata; class Mammalia; order Chiroptera; family Phyllostomidae; genus Micronycteris; species Micronycteris hirsuta. The sequence goes on from PVJI01019763.1 coordinate 22,097, forward strand.
AGTTTAAAACAAATAATGTCTTTCACTAATATCGAAATTCCAGGTTAAACAGAAGTATGAAAAACTAAAAAATTTAAAGGCAGACAGTATAAAATGGCAATCCTGAGCTAGTATCTTCTTTGTCTTTTCTCAAACCAATTTTGCTCTTTTTGGATGATTTATATGCATGATCGCTCATATAGTCTGTGTCTCATTTCATTGAACCCAGGTCATGCAGGAATATAGATTGTATTGGTCATCTTATTGCAAGTGTAAGTACTTTGTTTTGATGCACAATATTATTTATCCATTACTCATCAGAAGCATTTGTATTCAGGCAAGATTTGTGAAAATATTTTCCCTATCAAATTAAATATGGCTTCTTATATATTCCAGAGGGAACATTTTATAATTAACTCTAAGGGGGGGTAGGGTCTGGGGACAAAGCAGAGGTCCTGGATTGACTGTAGTGTTTCCTGTGAACTAAAGCCACATTTTTCTTCTCTTCATAGATGCTCCAGCCTGGGGGATTAATGTTTACCTTGATTTAATATCTCAGCAGAAGCATAACATCCACAGCAGCTTGGCTGCTGCAGGAATAAATGAAGCATGGCTGTTTCTTCAAGAGAGACTTAAACCTTGGGACTTCAGCCCTGGAGGGGAGGGGCAGGAGATGAAGAGAAAACAAAAATCTATTGGGCTACCAATAATAGAACACAAATGAAAAATTTAACCCCTTTTGCTACAGGCACAATTTAGGGGTGGAGATGAGGTTTGTAGTCAAGAAATCTAGGAGCAAAACTCGAGTGCAGGCTTTGGGTTTATAGGGATGCCGCTCTGAGAGTTGAGGGAGGGGCACAACTTCTGGACCACTCCTACCCCACACCTCACCAAGTAAGCGACCTTGAGACAGAGATAAACTGTCTAAGGTAGAAAGGAAGGGAGATTATTTTCAGTATTTGGAAATTGAATTCAAGCCTTGTCAGGACAAAGTCTGCAAGAACAGCATATTCTTTTCTCCCAGAAGTGAGCAAATGAATATAAGAAATGTTTAAACTAGGACAGAGTTAGGGCCAGCCAGCCCAGAGTTCTGACTTTGGTCAAGGACCAGGGAAAGGATGTGGGAACTGAGCATCATGGGGTTCTCTTTCTGTCTTCAACCCCAAATTTTCTGGGTTTCTTCACCAAACCATTAAAGACCTGGTACTCAAGAAATTCTTTCTTGTGACTCTTGTAGTTTTAGCTAGTACCATCTTGATAGAATGAGTTCTTTAAATTCACTCGATGCTCCATAAGCAGGTATTTCTTATTTGTCCTGAAACTAACCGCATCAAATTTCAAGGAGTAGATCTGAATTCTTACATATCAGAGTCTGGGGACTCTTATGTTCATTCTTTCCATATTTTGCGTAACGTTATAGGCTTCTATTCAGCCATTCTTCCTGTGGTCACTCCTTTCTCTTCCTCCCATGGAATTGACTATTGTAATTATTTCTTGTTTATTCTTACCCTTCCGGCACACTCTCTTTCTGTTTCTGTCTCTCTTTTCCTTTCTTACTTAGGTGTACTAAGGAGAGTCATATCTGGTAGGCCTTTGGGCCATGCCCTTTCTTCAGTCACATTGTTACTTCTAGTTCAGTCAATGCTTAGTCTCGTTAAGAGGTGGTAAATCTGCAGAAAGAACATGGGCTTAAGAGTTAGACAGACTTGGGTTCAAATTTCTCCCTGCCATTTGCTGCCTGTATGACCTTGAGTAAAAGAGCTTCATTTTTTTTTTTCAAATATGAGAATAATACACACATCTTGATGAGTTATTCTGAAAATTAAATGACTTGAAAAATTTGGGCATGTAGTTCAACATTATTGTAATAAAACTGATTAAATTTTTAAACAGATCAGTGACAATCAAGACAGAGTCTGACATCATTTTTCTTCTGCTTTTTTTTTTTTAAATAACAAAGTTAAAAAGTCCAATGGGGTCAAGAGGTGAGAACTGTCTTGTTTGCTTAACTGGCAAGACTATCACAGTCATTGACCAATCAGTAGTAACATTGTTTCACTTACTAGCCATAATGGGTAGTGTTAATCTTGAGGAAACATAATGATGTTCTTTATCAGAGTTAACCTCAAAGCTGGCCAAATATGGCTAATGCTTGCCAGTCACAGTCTACAACCTCAAAGCTTGGCCAACCCAGTAGAGATCTCTTGAGTAAGAATTTCCCTTTAACATTTCAGTTTTGGACTGAACTTGCTGAGATTTTGTACACATTACAATCAGTCACTGAATGTGGGCTGCCCTAGGAAAGGTATGACATTGAGAGAGGCATTTCTCAGCAGCTGAGATAAACTTCAAAGGCACTGACAATTGAAGGCTGTTTGCTAACTGCATTGGGCAAGTGCCTTCTTAAAGGGAGATCTTGGCAGCAAATACATTTGTGTACCATAAGAAGTTATTGTCTCCAAAATTCTAGTGTTTTCTATGTCTCTCTTCCTACTTCTTTAATAAAATAAAATTGTGGCATGCATTACTTATTGCTATGTATCTAAACACTCAAAAATGTAGTGCCTTAAAGTAATGACTTAGTATTTCTCAAAATCTCTGTGTTAGCTGGGAACAACTGGGAGATTCTTCTTTTGGTCTTGCCTGAGGTCACTCACATAGCTGCACTCATGTCCTCTCTCAGTCATGGGTAGGTTGATGGTCTTATTTGCACGCCTGGATCTTGGTGTTGGCTGTTGGCTGGGTCTCTCTCTCGCTCTCTCCCCCTCCCTCCCTCCTTGTGACCTCTCATTTAGTAGCTGTATTTTTACATGAAATGGAGTGTTTCAAGAGGTAAATACAGATGTTGTGGCCTAGGCATAAGAATTGGTTATATTCTATTGTTCAAAGAAAATTGTAAGAATAGGCAGATCCAAAGAGTAGGAAAATAGACTCTACTTTTTGATCGTAAGAGTTGCAAAATGTTATGGCCCTGTTTTTCAATCTACCACAGTTTATTCTCTGGCTTCCAAATGTAAAATGTGCTTACCGTTTCCCTTCAAAATCATACCTATTGCAGCAACTTTGAAGTTCACAATCTCAAAGTAATTTGGAACAGAACTAGAGGATATTTTCATTGCTATAAATGTGGTTGTGCTAAAGATAGCTGCCATCTGAGAATTGCCATTCCTTTTTTAATAGATTTTATTTATTTTTATTTTTAGAGAGAGAGGGGGAAGGGAGGGAGAAAGAGAGCAAGAGAAACATCGATTTTCGAGAGAAACAACTGTAGGTTGCCTGTCACACACTCCCAACTGGGAACCTGGCCCCCAACTGGGAACCTAGCCCATAACCCAGGCATATACCCTGATGGGGAATTGAACAGGCAACCTTTTGGCTCACAGGCCAGAACTCAATCTACTGAGCCACACCAGCCAGACAGAATTGCCATTCTTAAAAGAGAAACTTTTTTGATGTCCACGGCAACACAATCACTGCCTAATGTCTGCATTGGGGATGCCTGATTTCCCTGGGTGACTTAAGAAAAGAGTTTCAGATACGACATAAAATAAAGACTGTAGGCATAAGTCACATCCGCCATTATTGAACACCAGGGCTCATTATTATAGAAAACCAGGTTTGTTAATGGCTAATTAAATTCTGAACTTGATCAGTCCATGTGACAAATAGGTCTTTCAGATATTTCTTTCCAAAAGTAAATCTTATTTAAGTCAAAATGTGGAAGAGAATTGTTTTTCAAATAAACCTTGAAAACTATAGCTCTTTAAGAAAAAGTTGGGGATGGGGTTTATTTTTATCTCTGAAAGCATACAGAGCCATCCAAAATTTACCCTAATCTCTTATGGAAAAGTAGGCTTATGAGGGAGGCATCTCAAAATTTCTCCTGACCCCATCTAGATTTTTTAAAAAATGTTTATTGATTTTAGAGAGAGAGGGAAGGGGAGAGAGAGAAATATCACTGTGAGTGAGAAATATCAATGTTTGCCTCCCATACATGCCTTTGAGGATCAAACCTGCAACCTAGGTATGTGTCCTGAACAGAAATCAAACCCCCAACAACTCAGTATAAGGGACAACACTCCAACCAACTGAGCCATACCAGCCAGGGTCCATCTAGCTTTTGGGAGTCATGAACCACTAAAACTTTAATGACAGCCTTGAAAAATAATCATACACAGAATTTTGGGGTTCGTGGATCCCTTGAAATCTTTATGATAGTGCTATAGTTATTAAAATGTCGGATGCCCGTGAGCCATCTCAGGTGCTTTTAACAAAGGCAGGGTCCTAGTTCCCGTACATGTGATTGAAGTAGGCCCAGATAAAATCCAGGAATGCCCAGGTTTTACAAAGACACTGAATGAGTCTGATTTGGGTTAGTTTTTTTTTTTTTTAAATTATATTTTATTGATTATACTTTAAAGATGAGTCAATTTTTTCCCCTTTGTCCCCCTCCACCCAGCAACCCCTACTCCCTCTGGTAATCCCCACACCATGGTTCATGTCCCTGGGTCATGTGTATAAGTTCTTTGGCTACTCCATTCCCTGTACTGTACTTTCCATCCCTATGGCTATTCTGTAACTACCAGTTTGTACTTCTTAATCCCCTCATCGCTTCACCCCTTCCCCACACCCCCTCCCTTTTAGTAACCATCAAAATGCTCTCTGTGTCCATGCTTCTGTTTCTGTTCCTGTTTGCTTAGTTTGTTTTTTAGAATCAATTGTTCATAGATATGTATTTATTGCCATTTTATTGTTCATAGTTTAGATCTTCTTCTTTTTCTTAAATCCCTTTAACATTTCATATAATAATGGTTTGGTGATGATGAACTCCTTTAGTTTTTTCTTGTCTGGGAAGCTCTTTATCTGCCCGTTGATTCTAAATGCTAGCTTTGCTGGGTAGATCATTCTTGACTGTAGGTCCCTGCTTTTCATGACTTGGAATATTTTTTGCCAGTCCCTTCTAGTCTGCAAAGTTTCTTTTGATAAATCAGCTGACAGTCTTATGGGAACTCCCCTGTAGGTAACTAACTTCTTTTCTTTTGCTGCTTTTAAGATTCTCCCTTTATCTTTAACCTGTGGCATTTTAATTGTGATGTGACCTGGAGTGGGCCTCTTTGCATCCATCTTGTTAGGACTCTCTGTGATTCCTAGACTTGCATGTCTATTTCCTTCACCAAATTTGGGAACTATTCTTTCACTATTTTTTCAAATAGATTTCCAATTTCTTGGACTTTCTCTTTTCCTTCTTGCATCCCTAAGATGCAAATGTTGGAATGCTTGAAGTTGTCCCAGAGGCTGCTTACACTATCCTCTATTTTTGGGATTCTTTTTTTCTTCTTGTTACTCTTTTCTTTTCTTTTTTAAAATTGTTGTTCAAGTACAGTTGTCTTCATTTTCACCCCACTATGGCCCTCCACCCCACCCATCCACACCACTGACCTGGGAACGTATCCCCTTTGGCTTTGTCCACTTGTCCTTTATACATATTCCTTGATGGACCTTCCCCTATTTCCCCCCCATTATCTCTCTCCCCACTCCCCTCTGGCAACTGTCAATTTGTTCTTTATTTGAATGTGTCTGGTTATATTTTGCTTCCTTGTTTGTTCTGTTGATTAGGGTCCATGTATAGGTGAGATCATATGGCCTTTGACTTTCATTGCCTGGCTTATTTCACTTAGCATAATGCTTTCCAGTACCATCCATGCTGTTGCAAAGGGTAGGAGCTCCTTTTTTCTTTCTGCTGCATAGAATTCCATTGTGTAAATGTACCATAGTTTTTTGATCCATTCATTTACTGGTGGGCACTTAGGTTGCTTCCAGCACTTGACTATTGTAAATTGTGCTGCTATGAACATTGGAGTGCATAGGTTCTTTTGAATTGGTGTTTAAGGGTTCTTAGGATATACTCCCAGAAATGGAATTGCTAGGCCAAAAGGCAGTTCCATTTTTAGTGTTTTGGGGGAAATTCCATGCTGTTTTTGACAGTGGCTACACCAGTCTGCATTCCCGCCAACAGTGTGCTCGAGATCCCTTTTCTCCACAACACCTCTAATACTTGTTGTTCGTTGATTTGTCTTTGGTGGCTCTTCTCAACGGAGTGAAGTGGTATCTCATTGTGGTTTAAATTTGCATCTCTCTGATGGCTAGTGATGCTGAGCCCTCTGGGTCCTCTGTATGTCCTCCTCAGGCAAGTGTTTGTTCAAAGCCTTTGCCATTTTTTAATTGGGTTACTGTCTGCCTGGAGTGGAGTTGTGTGACTTTTTTATATATTTTGGAGAGCAAACCCTTGTCTGAGGTATGGTTTGGGACTCTTCCCTCTTTTTGGACTTTTCTGAATAATCTGAAAAGGATAGGGGTTAGCTCTTCCTTAAATATTTTGTAAAATTCTCCTGTAAAACCCTGTGGTCCATGGCTTTTGTGTGCCGGGAGGTTTTTGATTACTATTTGAATTTCACTAGCTGTTATCAGTCTGTCAGGTTTTCTGTTTCTTCTTCATTCAGTTTTGAGAGATTATATTTTTCTAGAAATTTGTCCATTTCACCCAGGTTTTCAAATTTCTTAGTATATAGTTGTTCGTAGTAATTTCTTACAATCCTTTGTATTTCTGTGGCATCAGTTGTAATCTCTCCTTTTTCATTTCTAATTTTGTTTATTTGGGTCCTCTCTCTTTTTTTCTTGATGAGCCTGCTTGAAGGCTTGTAAATTTTGTTTATTTTTCAAAGGATGAACTCCAATATTTATTGATCCTTTCGATTATTGTTTTAGTCATTTAGTCTCTATGGCATTTAATTCTGCTCTGATCTTGCTATTTCCTTCCTTCTACTCATTGTGGGCTTTGTTTGTTATTGTTCCTCCAGTTCTTGTAGATGTATGATTACGTTGTTTATTTGAAATGTTTCTATCATTTTTAGGTGGGCCTGTATTGCTATGATCTTCCCTCTCAGGACTGCCTTTGTTGTGTCCCAGAAGTTTTGGACTGTTGTGTGTTCATTTTCATTTATTTCCAGAAACTTTTTTATTTCTTCATTGATATCATTACTGAGCCATTCATTGTTAAAAAGCATGCTATTCAATCTCCATGCATTTGAGTCTTTTTGAGTTTATTCCTTGAGGTTGGTTTCTAGTTTCAGGCCCCTGTGGTCTGAGAAAATTGAGATATGATTTGAATTTTCTTGAATTGCTGAGACTTGTCCTGTGCCCTATTATGTGGTCCATCTTTGGAAATGTTCCATGTGCATTTGAAAAGAATGTGTATTCTACTTCTTTGGCATGAAAGGTTCTATACATATCTGTTAAGTCCATTAAATCTAGGGCATTGTTCAATGCCACAATATCCTTGTTGATATTTTGCTTGGAAGATCTATTGATTTTTGACATGGGGTGTTAAAATCCCCTGGTATAGTGTGTTGCTGTCTATATCTTTCTTGAAGTCCTCCAAGGTTGTCCTTATATATTTGGGTGCTCCTATGTTGGGTGCATATCTATTTACAATGTTTATGTCTTCTTGATGGATTCTTCCTTTGAGTATTATGAAGTGTCCTTCAGTGTCTCTCTTTTTTTTTTTAAGATTTTATTTATTTATTTTCAGAGAGAGGAGAAGGGAGAGAGAAAGAGCAATGTATGGTTGCCTCTCATGGCCCGCAATCCAGGCATGTGCCCCGACTGGGGATCGAACCGGGACCCTCTGGTTCCCAGCTCGCGCTCAATCCACTGAGCTACACCAGCCGGGCCTTCAGTGTGTCTTTTTATGGCCTTGGTTTTGAAGTTTACTTTGTCTGATATAAGTATTCCTACTGTAGCTTTTTTTCCCCATTCAAGTGCTTGGAATATTTTTTTTCCAACCATTCACTTTCAATCTGCATAGGTCTTTTTTTCTGAGGTGGGTCTCTTGTAGGCAGCATACATGTGGGTCATGTTTTCTTGTCCATTCAGGTACCCTATGTCTTTTGATTGGAGCATTTAAGCCACTTACATTAAGGTTATTTTTGATAGGTACTTATGCATTTCCTCCTCTTTGTACCTGTGTTCTTCTATCTCTAACTCCTTTTCTTCCTCTTCTTTTTTTAACTATATTTTATTGATTATGCCATTACAGTTGTCCCACACTTCCCCCCCTTCTTTCCCCCCCTCCTTACCCCCCCTTTCCTCATCCTTTAGTTTTGTCCATAGGTCATACACATAAGTCCTTCTGCTTCTGCACTTCCTATACTATTCTTAACCTCCACCTGTCTGTTGTCTACCTACCATTTATGCTACTTATTCTGTGCCCCATTCCCACCCTCTCCCCCTACCACT
>PVJI01019764.1:0-30336 GCA_004026765.1 Micronycteris hirsuta
CATTACCCAAGGTCAAGAATAAGGAAAGAATCTTACAAGCAGCAAGAGAAAAGGAGACAGTTACTTACAAAGGAATTCCCATAAGACTGTCAGCGGATTTCTCTAAGGAGACCTTCCAAGCAAGAAGGGGCTGGAGAGAAATATTTCAAATCATGAAAAGCAAGGACCTACAACCAAGAATAATCTATCCAGCAAAACTTTCATTTAGAATGGAAGGGCAGAGAAAGTGCTTCTCAGATAAGGTCAAGTTCAAGGAGTACATCATCACGCAGCCTTTACAATATGAAATGTTAAGGGGTTTTATATAAGGACTCATGAGAGAAGGCACCAAGGCCAGATCAGCTACTGGGGAACTCAGATCAGCCACAGCCAAGACGCTTGTGAGGTAAGCAAGCAAAATACAGCCAGAGAAACAAATTATAACCAGAGGCATTGAAATTTAGAACAATCTGGCAGTAAGCAGAGGGGAGGGGGAAGGGGATAACGGGGACAAGGGTATTCAGGAACTGCTATAAAGGACACATGGACAAAACCAAGGGGGAGGGTGGAAGCAAGGGAGGGAGGTGGGTTTGCCTGTGGTTGGGGGTGGGGGTAAATGCAGACAACTGTAAGTGAACAATAATAAAATAATTAACCCACCCCCAAAAAAGAAAAAAGTCTAAGAAGCCAAAGATTACTGGAGGAAGTGCCAAAACTGGTGCACTGATTTATGAATATCATTAAGGATCTAGGGTCTCTCCATCTCTCTCCTTGCCATTCTTTGTATATGTGCTTCTTTCTCAGCACTGTCTGTCACAGGTGGCTGAAGGCCTGGCATCACTGTATAGACACAAAACTGACAAAGAAAGGGAGAGTTTCCCCCCTTGCAGCTCAGAGGTCTCTAAGCAGGCGTGCCCTGAGATCCCACTGGATTTCACTGGATTGAGGCATATGCTTGGGTACTGGGTTCAGAGAAAGCTGGCAAAATGAATAATGGCATTTCTAATCCGCACGGTGGAAGCAAGGCTCTGCCCACAAAGATGGGGGCTTGGAGTGACGATGAAGTAAGCAGCAATTGTTTTATATGTGGGGGGAACACAGAGGACAACACACTTTCCCCAGACTACAGAGCTCAGAGGGGCTAGGCAGGGTCTGAAACCCGTGTTCTTTATAACCAAACAGTGACACACTCACTGTACAGTCACTCTGAGACCCAACCGTGTCTTGGAATGCCTTGCGAATATGAAACGACCAAAGCGTGGACTGACGCTCAGTTATGCCCCACTGGTGTTTCCACCATTCCTTTTTGCCCCTCTGGCTGATTTATGGAGAAGGCAGAGGGTGAGTTTGCTGCCTGCTCATCTTCTTTTCCCAGCTTCCCATTTGACATTGGTGTAATTCATTTTTTTTTTCTTTTTTGAGTAACTGGAAAAGTCCATCAAGGCTATTCTAAAAACATACACCATGGGATATGTCCCTATCAAACATCAAGGAAGCTTCTTTGATTTTAATGCTTCTTTAAGTTTGTCAAAGCCTACAAAGAAGGACATTTTGCTAAAGAACTAAAAGAGCTTCAGAAATTATCAGAAGAACTTTCTTTGTGGTTGCTCTTTCAGATTCCTTAAATCCCCCTCATTGCACTTGAAGCAACCCTTCAGTTTTCAAATGATCCTTTTGAGCACCGATAATTTGCCAAGACGTATCTAAGAACGGAAGGAAAAGGAGGTGGAAAATATGGTATTTGTGACACGGTGTGCATTGCAGACATGGTGTACATTGCCAAAGCACATTCCCAAGTTCAGTCTACATTTAATTAGCAGCCTTGCACTTACACTTCGACCTTTCCAGCTTCGTTATCATCTTGGGACTGAGCACACTGGCACAGACCAATAACCAGGCAAATAAGGCTTCCAGTTCAGTCCGCAGTGCCATAAACACTCTGGCCATGAAATAAAATATTGACAGTCAGAAGAATCAAATTTTTCTATTTTTTAACTGTCAGGCTGCCTTTGGCATTTTAGCTGAGTCAAGAAAATGTGCTCAGATATAGTAAAATGAGCCTGTGAGGAGTTTGGGAGTGCAAAAGAAATCAGTTTCACTCGTTAACTATATGACCTTGGACGTATCTCTGACCTTGTGATCTCTGAGGATCAGTTTCCTCAGTGGATAAATGAAAGTGCTTATGTGCATTCACAAGTTTTTTGTAAGAATTAATATAAATAAGAAAGTGTCGGTTTTTATACAACAAGAACATAACAGAAGTTATTTCACTTTGCCCCAGAACACTTTTCCTGGTCTAAAAACGTAGCCATTTATTTACTCACTCATTATTTTTTAATCACTCATTTATTAGATGTTTATTAAACACCTGTTGTTGCCTATTTCAAAGCTGAAGTTCAAAGTGGTTTATCCCTGGATTAACCATTATGAATAACACACAGTCGATGTATCAAAGGGTGTTTGGTCTAGTCTAGGAACTGGATGAGTAAACCAGATATTACAAAGTAGCAAACAGAATAACGGACTTTCTTCTTTGCATACATACTTTTTTTTTAACATTTAGATTTGGGTGCTTTTAGGAAGGACATTGGATCTTCAATTAGCCAAAAGATCTTCAACTACTCCTACTATTTTCTACAGGGTAGACAAAAGCAGGTTTATAGTTGTGAGTATGCAAAACATTGTTTATTCTTGTATTATCATTTATTAATTATTGTGTTAGTTTCCATATGAGCAAGTGTAAACTTACTTTGTCCCATGTGTTTTTTTTTTTTTTTTTTAGATTTTATTTATTTTTAGAGAGAGGGGAAGGGAGGGAGACAGAGGGAGAGAAACAGCAATGTGTGGTTGTCTCTCACATGGCCCTCACTGGGGACCTGGCCTGCAACCCAGGCATGTGACCTGACTAGGAATCGAACCGGGACCCTTTGGTTCCCAGCCCGCGCTCAATCCACTGAGCTACACCAGCCAGGGCCCATGCTGTATATTGTATCCTGTTTTATCTCTCACTTCTTTTACTTTTCTGGGTCCTAAAGAGATTTGTATGTGACCTGAATGTCAACAATAATTACAATATTGCAGGAAGAATATTAATGGACACAGGTTCAACTTGCTAAAAAATACCAGGATAGCCCTAGCCAGGTGGCTCCATTGGTCCGGGAGTCATCCCATACACCAAAATGTTGCACACTCGGCCCCTGGTTGGGGCATGTACAGGAGACAACTCATCAATGTTTCTCTCTCTCTCTCTCTCTCTCTCTCTTCCTCTCCCTCTCTCACCCCTCCCCTGTTCCTGTCTCTCTAAAATCAATAAAAACATATCCTCGGTTGAGGATTCAAAAAAATCATATCAGGATAGAGTTGCTAACTTTAGAGTAAATAGAATAGTGGAAATGGTCCCACATGTATCTTATTGATGGGACTGACTTTGGCTTCCTGACATCTAGATACAAATCATACAAGAAAGCGATCACATCCTACCACCTCTGAGAGAGACACCCACCGTTAGTATGCAGACATGAGAAAACTCGACATCAGCATTTCAAGATGAATAATTCAAGTGCAGTATATTTTGAATTATTTTACTAGGAAATTTATTAACTGGAAAACACCTTTTAAAAACATTTTACTAAAGAGTATTTCAACCGTACAACAGCTTTTCTTTGCATTTTAATTTCTTTTTTCCCCACCTGTCATATGGCATATTTGGACTACACAGTGATTTTTTTTTTCAGCCATAAAAAAATACCTAATTTGCCTAGGTTTGTAGGCAGAGTTGGAAAGGAGATAGAATACAAGACCAAAACCCATCCTGGTCATGGGTGCCGGCGAGTGTCATTGTCTGTTCTGGCTTAAAAAGCAACAGGGACAATTCTGGGTTTTGCACCTGACGGGCACATCTCGGACAGTGACAGCAATGCCACGGATTCCCCATCTGGTAGTTCCAGGCCTCAGCCAGAAGAATACTTGGGGTGCAGGGCTGCTGGCATGTCCACAGTTGCTCAACCGTTTCCCTGCCTCACTTTGCCAGCCTCTCCGTGTCCACCGGTGCTGACCCCCATGTCCACCGGTGCTGACCCCCGTGTCTGAGAAGAGGCGCTACTTGCAGAAAAGAGCCAATCACCAATCACATTCTACAAAGCTTCTTGTTATTGTGGGATGGTATCGCAGGACTTTGCTGTGTGTATTTTATTTATCTTGAAAAGGTCGGCCTTTGTGTACTTGTCTTTCTGAGAAGACTACAAAGTTTCCAAGGTCAGGGACTTTGCTCTCTTGCATTTTTTATTTCTCTTCTGCCCCAGTGCATTCTATGCGGCATTGCATGTAATAGATATTCAGTAAGTGTTGGTTTATAAATAAAGTCAATGAGGGATCAACATAGAATTACCATGTGGAAAAGGAATCAGCAATTCTCTTTTTGAGTCATAGCCACATCCACGACTATCTTAATGACCTGGTGGAAGTCAGTACATGCTAAGTTTTTCTTTTTTTAAGTAAGGATTAAAAAAGAAAGATAATGTAGGGATCATCATATCTACCCTACCCACCACACAGGGCGTTGTGAAGATCAAGCCAGACAGTTCATGTAAAACACAGTTATGCTAATAACCCTAGAGAAATGTCATGTGGACTAGTCATTTTAATAATTATTGATAAAAATGAATTCTTATCAGACTGTGGCAGAAAATGAGCAGTAACTGTCTGTCCTCTCTGGCTGGCATGACATTTACACAGTCACTCGCCTGTGATTTGCATGCTCCAGAGATAAGTCATAGAGACGGTCCTCGCCATGGGGTTGGCTCTAAAAATGCGGTTTATCCTAGAAAACTAAAATTATTCCTGGGGGGATTACCAATAATAATACACACACATTGTCTGGGACCCAGAAGGCAGACAGGTTAGGAGGGAAGACAGCTGCATAGGACAGACACTGGTGAGGCGCCGCAAGCGAGGATTGCTCTGGGGACGGGAGAGTGTCTCCGAAAACTCACCCTGAAGCTCTGTGGTAAGCCTCCTGCATTGGTCTGCCTCTCTCCTGCTGAGCCACGGTCCTCCTGCGTTCTCCGGGCATCCTCTATGACCAGACTAGACCGTTTTCCCCTTTCACTTTCCCAGTCTTTGGAGAAGGTGTTGTTAGAGTACAGCACCTTGCCTGTTCTTCTTTACTCTCAGATCATTATTAACAAGCTACCGGCTAAAATTTCTATACTAGACGTATTGATTCCCAGGGCTGTCACAGCAAATTACCATAAACTTAGTGGCTTCAAACGAGAGATTCATTCTCTCACAATTCTGGAGGCCACACGCCCAGAATCAAAGTGTCCAGGGGACTGCAACCCCTCAGGGGCTCTGGGGAGCAATCGGTTCTTTGCCCCTTCCAGCTGCTGGTGGCTCCAAGCATTCCTTGGCTTGGACTCTGTGACTCCAAATTCTGCCTCTGGCTTTGCATGCACATTCTCGCTCTCTCTCTCTCTCTCTCTCTCTCTCCTTTACTTCTGGCTATTATTAGAATACCTGTCATTGGACATAGGGCCCACTGGGTGATTCAGGATGATCTTAGCTCAAAATCCTCAATTACATCTGCAAAGACCCTTTTGTTTTTCCAATAAGGTCACATTCACAGATTTCAAAAGTTAGGGTACGGACATATCTTTGGTTGGAGGGTCACCACTCCATTTAACTTGGCAAAGAATGACTTCCTTGCTTTTCACGATAACGTATCACCTAAGATGTATCCCAGAACAATATAATTTCATTAAAATTTTTTTTTAACTTTATATGAATCTTATACTGTAAGGACTCTTTTGTACCTTGATTCTTTGGCTCAATAGTGGGTTTGTAAGATTTACTCGTGCTTGTTTATATTTGCAGCTGAAATATACAATACTACAGACTCGTGTGAAAGGGCCCAAGTGCAGTCCCCGTCCCACTGATGATGTGCACTGGGGCTGTTGCTAACCATTTTGCCCTAAACATCTTGTTCATAGATTCCTTTGCATATGTGCATGATCAGCAAATTTCCTAATTCCTGGAAACCCTTCTTCCAAAGTTGTTTGACTGATTTTTATTCCCACCAGCAATGTATGAAGCTACATACCTGTTACATAACATGTGGCGTGACTACTCATCAATCTCCAGGGATTTTGATTGATTTGCATTACACTTACAGAATACTTTGTAGATATTACCTTGTAAAGCACTTTGTTTTTGTTCTATATATAACATTATCATATTTAAACTATATGTACGGAGTACTTGTATTTCTGTTGTTGAAACGAGCGTGCAGGAAGAAAGAAAAATAACAAGAAGTACTTAACCATGACAGGGAGAAAGCAGCAAGTTTTGATAAAGGAAATGGATAGGTTGAAGCCCATGAGGCGTGTGAGTGTCCCTAACAGGTGAGAATAAAGGTCTGATGAAAGAGCCCCCAACAAATCTGAGGATGGAAGTTCAAAGGGAGCACAGCGAGAGAAGGGGGGAGGACCTGAAACTGCTCCCCCAGCAACGGGAGCAGGAGAGAATGAAATGGAACAAAATGGAGACAGAGGGCATGAGGTTCAGATCTAGTGTTTGAAATCTTGAATGAAAGAGACACGGGCGTTTCCCAGAAAAGTAGCAAAAGACAAGCGCATGTAATGCATGAAATCATGAAGGCATGAAGGGGCAGAAGGGCAGAAAATGCATTGTGGCTGTTGATTCCACCATGCGCGGGGCACGGCACAGCACGCTGAGCTTTCCACCCTGCAATGTGAGAGAGTGAGACATGGAGCAACACGAAATCCAGTCTGTCGTGTGATTGCCATCCGCACAGGAGGAAGTTGTCGCATTGCTCATGGAGGCTAGTTTTATGTGTTCACACCACGTGTTCCCGTTGATAACCAAAGCCTTATTTTCAGTATAAGGCAGACACTTTACTATTATGATGCATCAGTGGAAAAGTACTTGCCTCATGGGTCTCACAAAAAATTAACATTTTGGACTCACTCAAAAAAAGGAATTTAGCAGCTTTGTGGAGATATACCTGACATAATAGCATAAACAAGTTTAAAGTATGCACCTTGACAAGTTTGACATAGGTACACACCTATGAAACCATCAATACAATCAAGACAAAGAGCGAGTTTCCTTATTCTTATCGGTCATCTGTCCATTCTGGCTCTCCTTGCCCCTTCCCCATCCCCAGGTCACCATGGGTTTGCCTTTTGCAACTGGAGATTAGTTGACATTTCCTATCATTTTATATAAGTGAGATCCTAAACATGTATTCTTTTTGTCTGGCTATTTTCACTCAGTATGTGGTAGTTGTAGAAACCGTCAGACTGTTTTCCAAGTGGTTGGACCATTTTACATTTCCAGCAGGAGTGTGGGACAGTTCCGATGATTCTGCACCCTCACCAGCACTTGATGTGATCTGTCTTTTTAATTTTAGACATTTTAATAGATGTGTGGCATCTCACATGGTCTTATTGACTTTTCCTTAATGAGAAATAATGTGAGCATAGTTTTACACATGTATGTTTATATATTGTTTAAGTATTTGTTCAAATTGGTTGTCCAGTTCCTATTAAGCTATTTGGGTATTTACTGGTAATTTTTGAGAAATATTTGTATGTTCTGAGTACAAGTCCATTGCTGACCTGTGAAATGAGTAAGGATTCTTAGCTTCTCAATATTCTGGAGAAATTTGCATATAATTTATTTATTTATTTTTTATATGCATGAAAGAGTTCTCCAGTAAAGCTACCGGAGACTGGAGTTTTCATTGTGGGAAGATTTTTAAAAACCAATTCTATTCCTTAAGAGATATAGGGTGATTTAGGTTATCTATTTCTTCTTAAGTAAGCTTAGTAGTTTCTGTCTTTCAGGGAATTTGTCCATTTCATCTAAGTTATTGAATGTATGGGCATAAAGTTGCTCATAATATTTTCATTATCCTTTTTAATAGTTGTAGAACCTATGTGGTAACTTTACCTCTCTCATTCTCCTCAACTTACAAGTACTGTTGCCTGATATCAGTCCTCTTTGAAAACCATTATCTCATGCATTTTACTCTTTTTTTTATAATCATTTCAGGTGGGATAAATGTAATCTCTGTTTACTCCATATTGGCCAGAATTTGAAGTCCTATTTAAAATTTTAATAAGAGTAGGAAGATCATAATATGTTAATTTAAGGCACCCTCTAAGACATATGATAATGAGTTAACTTTTTTCTTATTTTGTCAACTTTTTAAAAGAAAAGCCGTGTATGTGTTATCTCTGGATATATTAAAGGCAAAAGGTTCTATAAATTACTATAAAGGTTCTTGAACTGAATGTTCAGTAGGTCTAAGTAACCATTTTATCTAGTTTTCCAACCATGAGATATAAAGCACTCTAAATTTATTCTGGGTATTTTGGGTAGGAAGAAATGTACTTATAGGGAAAACTCAGACAATTATTAGAAAGCTGGATGAATAAAGGTCAATACAGGGATTTTTAGGACATCCAGGAGTTCAGAAATTTCAGTTGTCTAAGGCACCGGCATGTGTAATATATGTCATTCCTTGCAAGATGTCTGAGGGCCACAGGCAAAACTCCATGCTGGCCACAGGCGTCCCCACCTAGAGCTGTCACCAAAGAATAACGCCTTCTTATCTCCATCTGCTCTCCTTACCCCGTGTAAGTGCCTCTCACTGGTAGAATCTAATCAGACTCATGAGGGCGAGGGGCATCTGAGAAACATAGTTTCCAGTTTTTATACCTAAATGTAACAGGGGGCAGCCCCCAAAAACAATGATGAGTTTAAGTATCAACAACCTCAAAGTCACAGTTTTAAATCCCAAGTACAATGGGTCCTCGTGGGAGCAAGATCAAGATCAGGAATTCAAACTTATCAGTACATCCATCATTCCAGTCGCTCATCCATGAACCCATCCACCCAGGCATCCACCCACTCAATGCTTCCTTATCTCACAAGCATGTAATGAGAACTCAGTGGTTGTTATATCCTGGGGTACAGCACATGGGTGAAAGGGCACCAGACAGTGTGTACACACAGGACAGTCAAGGTGACGATGTCTCCTCTCACATCCAGTGACTAAACAAGGCATTAGGTTGGGGCTCCACACAGGTTCCCAATGTCAAGTCCTTAACACCACTTTGTAGGCACTAAAGAATCACTCGACTGGTTCCGTCTGATCCTGTTTTCCTTCCCTTCCAATGTCTCCACTACTCATCACCTTGTACCTTCCAATCACCTAGGAAGCAAGACCTAGCCTCCCAAGTTTTCTTTTCCCTTGCTGCTCACAGGAGGGTATAGAAGCATGTGCTTCTATAAGGTATGTGCTTCTAATCACTATTTTTAAGTAAAAAATAGAGGCGAGTTTACTTCTAATTTTAGAAAACTACAACATTCTAAAACTTATTGTTTCTGGTAGATATTTTCTGCTTACTGCCCATCATGGTACTTACAAGCCCTATTGGACTCCTGTGATCTTTCTTATCTTCTTTACCAAGGATGGCGTTCGCTAATCTTTGTCCCGACACACCTTGCCTGTGTCCTCATGACCCAGGTCTCCCTTAAGCTTTCATCCCCTTTAGATTAGATCAGGATAGGAGAGGAGATTGGGAGTTGTCTCTCTTCCTTGGCTTTTAGTTGTCTCAAGTAAGCAATCAGCATTTCAGGAGTCTTATGTCTGAAGGGAACCACAGACTCACATTGAGCAATAATAAAATGATTGGAAAAAAATGACATAATTGCTAAAAAAGATGAGGAAGGAGAAGCAAAGAAGTTGTTCTTTGGCAGGTTTAGATTCTGTAAAGACAATAACAGTGAATAGTTTTGATAGGCAGCTACAAATAGGAATTATTACTGAAATTGTTTTCTGAATGCTGCAAATTTAAACAAATAGTATTATGAGCACTGCTTCTGATTCTCAATAGCATTCTATTAAAAATGGAGAATATAAAAATCTCTTAAAATGTATTTTCTTATAGAAAGTTATCCAGAGAGAACTTTGAACTGAACATCTGAAGACACCCACAGTCCCAGTTCTGTAGCCCTGGAATATACAATGTCCTGGTGTCTTGCTATTGCTGAAGAAGCTATACTATTTTTTAAAGACTTACCAAGTTCTGAAATTCTGTCATTCTCTCTTTCCATTTTTCTCTAGTGCTTCATTAAAAATAAAGTGAATGAAGACCAGCAGTTACCACATGGCCATCTAGAACTAAGTTGCACCACTGATTTTCTAGCTACATTGCTTTCCTTTTCAACTGTAAGTTAGTTTAACTTAAAGTTGGCCTCGACATACTCTGCTCTTTTACTTTTTATTTTGGAGATCAGCTCTGCTTCTCTCAGTTTACAACTCTGTGGTGATTGTTAATCCAGCAGCCAACAGGTGGCGCTGCAGGTCTTTGTCAACTTTACAATCACTGACTTTGCTGCTTTTTTTTTAATGGTGGTAGAATATCAGCACCTCTGCGTTTTTTTGCTTTTTTTTTTTTTCAATTCGAAATACAAAGGGCCCAGTGAAAAAGCCTAATAAGCCTCCAATCAGTATAAACCCCAAGGATCAATAATAGGTGTTAGTTGCTTGCTAATGAATCTTACTGCTATAGGGCAGACATTACCCACTCTCCCACCCCCATAAAAATGTACTACCAGAAAAGTTTGCCTCTTATAGTTGCTTGAATATATTGAAAGAGGAAATCTATGTCCATGAAAAGACAGTATTCCAGCCCGGAACATTCAGTATGATTTCATACATGTCATGATGGAGACCAAGAAAGTTGTTAGAACTATTTAGGTATTCAGCCAAATTTGCAATGCTAAACATTTTTAATTAAAAAAAAAAAACATAGCATTTATATCTGGTAGTATCCTTGGTGATAACTGAATTCAAGTGAACTTGTGTTACAGATGGGGTAGCAAAGCCCTAGAAATGCTGTATGACCTTCAAGAAACTATGACTACTTCATAGCCAATCCTCAATTATAATTGAGGTCTGGCCTCAGTCCACATGGTCTCTGGAGAACATTAGCTCATTCAAGTAAGTTCTAGATTTAGGCAAATCCCAAGCTTCGACTTCCCCATTCATTAAAATATTCTCCCCTCCCCTTCCCTCCCATTCTCTCCCTCCTTACCTCCAGTTCTTTCTTTTTCCCTCTCTCCTTTCCTCTCTCTCTTCTCTCTCTCTTTGTTTCTTCCTTTCTCTGTAATTTACCTGACTCTTGCATTTCATGTTTGCTAGGGTTGCTTACAAGTGTTGGGAATTCTTAGTCTCTGGTTTTCAGGATGAGAAATCAGCTGAGTTTAAAATCCAGTGGAACGGGGAAGGGAGAGGATGCAAATACTGTAATTAAACAAAAAAAATTAATAATAAAAAAAAATCCAGTGGAACAATATGGCAGGCACCCTTTTATGACATACACTATACAGTTTGGACACGTTGTACCAATCTCGTCTAAAATTCCTTTTCTTAAGATCAATAAACTAACAAAGAAAGCAGCTGTTTGATCTACAAAGGAGCAGGGGAGCTAGTGGTACAGGAGAAGGGTGAGTAAACATCTGGTTTTCCTCTCCATCATTAAGAATAAGACTTCTTTAGGGATCTCTTGGGCTCTTACTTGCTCTGAGAGATCTGTAGCCCGATTTGCAAAAGTAACTGGTTCTGCCCTCCCCTCTACCTGTCACCTTGCCAACCTCTTAGACCCTAGAGAGAGAGTAACAAAGATCATCGTCACTCAGATGAACCTGCTTTCTAAATTGCTGTTGGTCAAATGGCTTAAGCAGCTGTCCAGGAATGTTGAGGAGCAAGGATGTGAGGTCTGAGATAGTGGTTCCGTTTGTCATCCTTCTCCTGTGTTGTCCAAGAAAAAGTGACCCTCTGGGAAATTCCTGCCAAATGTAATGCAGAACGAGAAGATATTTATCTGCCAAATGCTAATTAATAATGATAATAGCTGATGCTATATATCAGGTCTATCTCTCCACTTCTTACCACAACCTTGATGACAGATATTAGTCATTTCTTTGCCAGCTAAGAACAGTGAAATTCAGATCGACTAAATCACTTGTCCAGAGTTATCCTCTTAATAAACAACCAGTGGGTAGTTTATACTATTATATATGGTAGAACTAGGATTTAGTTTTGAGTTTGTTTGTACCGCTAGTGTTCTTTGCTTGTAAGTGGCCTCAAATATATAACCATAGCCTGGAAACATAATGAGCTAGAAGAATATAAAATTTTTAATGCTAGGCTAAACCATAACTTCTTTAGATGTATTATTTTATTAATCTATTACCTTTTTAGTAAATCTATTGTGTTCTTAATGGAGACATATATAACAACTGGAATATATAAAAGAAATATGCATGCAGCTTCATCGTTGCAATACAAAGCAGCTTTTCAAAATCAGACATGTGGGCCTATGAAACCTGAGTGGAGGGCCCAGCTTCGAGGCTTGGGGTAGTGGGTACTGAGGAAAGCCAGCCATTGGAAATATAAATCTTGGCTTTTTCTTCTCTATGGAGAATCATTTTTCTGTGTTTGTTCCTGAACTTACAAGTAGAAAACCAGAGCAGCCTTATTTTCCATCTTCCCCGTCTCATGCACCTGGGGAACGTGTCGGGAAGATGCAGCGTGTAAATGTTTGTATTGCGAAGAGAAAAATGGTGATTATTTTTCAACTCAGCTGTGAATTTCCATCTGGGTGATTTAGTTTCAAGACTTTTCTCTGTTTCCTTACCAGGTAAGTTCTGTCACCTTCAAGAATGTTAATGGCCACACGCAATTGAAAACTACCATTAGCACTAGCTACTTGAGGCTTACTTTTCTCCAGTGGCAGTAAAGTTCTACGTAGGGGATGCTGGGATTGGCTCAGTGGCTTGATGGTGTTGAGGCTGACATTTGTGACTCTCTCATAGCCTTGCCTTCAGATTTGGGCATGAGATGGCTGCCTAAGTATTAGACAAACATCTGCAATCAAAACAGGAAAAAGAGGGAGGGGAAGCATGACAGAAGCCCATCCTCTTTATTAGTAGACTCAACCCTTTTCAGACTTCTGCTTACATCTCGTTGACCATCACTGAGTCACATGGCCACCCCTAAGCACAGGGCAGGTTGGGGAAGTAAGATTTTAGCTTTCATGCCATCTCAGTGAAAGGTGGTGAGGGAAAAGGTGTTGTTGGACCGTCTGCCACACTTTTCACCCTGTGAGAGACGACTCGGGTCACATGTGTCTATACATAAGAGCAGGTATGATGACTCCCAATTCGGTACTTCCTAAAGAATGGGCAGTACATGCAGGATGAAATTCGTGCATTTAAGTCAACAAACACAGTACTCATTAAGCATTCTGTTATACACTGAACACTACAGATACAGTCTCTGATAAAAAGGTTAAACTCTCTCACTGGAATGTGCCTCCACCCAGGCCTTCGTTGGTTGGCCCGCTGGTGTAATGAGACCAGTAGCCTAGGGCTGGTTAGGTAAAGTACAAGGAAAGTGGTGTGTGTGTGATGAGGCCAGAAGCATGCTCAATTCCCTTCTCTCTCATAGCCCTCCTTCTGCCCTTCTAAGCAAATGCCTGAAACTCTGAGGGGGAGAAATACATTTCAACCGCTTTTCTGGCGGCGCTGCTCACTTCTTTCATAGTTATTTGAAATGGGAGAACAATTACTAGTATAATTGTTCAGAGCATGGAATGTTAAGGGCTCATGATTTCCAGTGGGAAAATATATATATTTTTAAATTGGTCTTGCAAATGAAAATCAGGTTCCTCTTTTCTGCTCACTCCACCTAGTGCATATGGCTATGTGGGGATTTTCAGTCAGATATTTCACATAGACATAGCCATATTTTTCTTGCCATATATTTAATTCCTTTCTTCTGTATAACCATCCACATAGTACAGAGTCTCAGGATGTAGACTTAGCAAGAGATAGGAAACATTCATTCTAAATTGTATGTGACAGTCCAGCTCTTAATGCAGAGTTTTCTACTGTAGGGATGAGAGTATCACACAGTTATTAATAAAGCAAGTTTGGTCCCCTTTCTTGTATTAGTCATTGTGACTATAGCTCCTTCAGGAATCCCATGGAAAGAAAATTGATATACAGGGCAGGATTAGAGATTCCTAGGTCTCTTGGAAAAGTATCAATAATATAGCCCCAAACCCACATTGTCAACCAAAGTAAATTTGTACAGAGGACAAAAATAGGAAAATATAGAGGTGGGAAAACTTAGCAGTATGTTGTCTCCTTTTCATGTCTTGTGCTACCACTTTCTTAGGTCTTCTCCAGAGCCTGGGACTAGTTCATCTGACTGGTCAGTCTCAAGACATTGAGTGGATCACAATTGCCAGTGGGTAGTCACATGCCTAACAGACAGACAGACAACTCTGGAACTCAGGTTCCATGCTGCTTTTGTTATATTTTCTCTCTGGTAGAAAAATTCAAATGTCAGTGAGAATTCCCATCAGAGGTTTTTCAAATTTTAATTCTCTCCTCTGATACTATGTATCTAAGTGGGGCAATAAATTTATTTTTTCACAGTTCCTTCCCCACCACTTTTTCTTCTCATGTGTATCTTTACACACAGAACCCTGTGTTGGTTCATCAAGGCATATGCAGCTATTACTAAAATTGTGATATTTGCATTCCACTATCGTTCTTTGTGTCCAGAGGATTCAACTATCCCTGCATTCCAATTTATCAGAGAGAGCAGACTTCTGGGAAAAGAGCTTGCTTAACAAGCAAAAAAGACTATCATCACATTCGTTCAGAGTCTTGTCTGATTGACAACCAATTCTACACTATAGTAGGATGAATGTTGACCAGTCCTAGCCAGTTACTTACCCCGAAAGACCCCCTTTAGACTGTGTAAGCCCAGACCCCAAAGTGCCAGTGGTATCTCACTTCCGGATTCCTCTCGGAGTTGCTTCATCATCCAAGGCAATGTTCCCTCCAACTGCAGCAAATTCAAATGAGCTTATTTTTACTGTATCAACATGTGTCTGATAACATTTTGAGGAACTCAGCACTGGAATTGTATACATCTACATATATATGACAAACTGGGAAGGGTTGTATACCAGAAGCTCATGTGAATGAAGACCAAGGAGCTTTTTCTTAGAATTTACTATGAGGGAAGAAGGGGCTCTGCGTGGCAGGAGTAACACAGTAGTGAAGTCCTCATCAGCACAGGAGAAGGAAAATTCCAAGTCTCTGAGAAGAACCCCGGAACTTCTGATAATCTTCTCTTCTGGCTCTCCTGGGAGAGACTAATGCTCCCAGATAATGTGGGTATTTGTGAGCAGGGGAGAAACTGGAAACACGTAACCCTATTAGCTACACACCTAGGTAAAAACAAACAAACAAACAAAACAACAGGGGGCTGGTGATAAGTGGAACAGAACGTTTAACTGTGAATGCACCAAATGTACTAAATTTAAGTTCCTTCTGCTGGGTGAAATGTGAGCTCAGTTAGACATTGATTTCAACTGCAGAATATTAAAGCTACAGAAAAGTAACTTTCTATTTTTCGTAAACTTATATTTATGGTCTCAAATTTGATACGTACAATCTAAGTAGGGTGAAGAACAAATGAACAAACTGTTTGTTAAAACACTGTAAGCAGTGTAGTTTCAGAACCCCGCAGGCAGACCAGATAGTACCTTCCCGTTTACAGTGGCATTTCACCCAGCTTGGGCACCTGTTGATCTCCAGCCCCTCCCCCGTCCTGGGAAGCTGCCCTGTGGAATACTCTACACCACGAATGCCCGGTAGAGTGTGGAAGATGCTTCATAAAAATGCAAATGTTCTTGAGCTCACAGAAGGCACCCTCTGAAGACACTCAGAAATGGATAGAGAGGAGAAAGGTGAAGAGTTTGAAATCACTGTAAGAGTGACTGAAGACAAAAGCCAGGTACACCTGTGTAATTCTGCTGACGGGACACCGTCTATGCTAAAACTTTGAAGTCTGAAAAATCTGGGTTAATATTATATCCCTTCTGAACAGATAAATTTTGATTTATCCACATAGTAGAATACTACTCAGGAATAGAGAACGAAAAAGTTATTGACACACAAAACAATACAGCTGGATTTCCAAATCATTGTGCTGAATGAAAGAAGCCAGATTCCCCACCCCCCAGAATTACATAACTGTATGATTCCATCTACGTAAAACCCTTTAAAATGCAAACTAATCTACATAGATTCCAAAACATGTAAATTAAGCAAATTCTTGACTCCCTAGAGAGGGGTGAAGGGAGGTGTAGAGCACAAAGAGGCGTGAGGATACCCTTAAGGGTGGTAACATGCTTATCTTGCTTGTGGTATTGCTCCCAGGGAGGTACACATGTGTCAAAGTACTTCAGATTTTACAGAAGAAACATGTGCAACTTATTATGAATTAATTATCACCAATAAAGTTATTGAAAAATTACCACTTTTTGCCTTTGAATGGTCCCCACAATTTAGTGCTTTCTTACTCTTTTTGATTGTTTATACAGTTTGACCAAATCTGGTCCCCGAGAAGAAGATCTGGGTTAACACTGGATTCCTTACTGTGTTTAGAGGAGAATTATGGGTGTTGCTTTAGAAGGTCTTTGTCTAATAATCGAACATTCTGTTTTAATTCTGTCTAATGAAGGAAAAGAACTTGAGGATAGTGATGATAACAACTAAACAGTAAGGATGGTCCTGATGTCCTGTAAGGTGACAAGGTGACCTAGACAAGCTTGTAGAATGTTGAGAAAGGCTTTTAGGGAGACCATATCCTTAGGGGAATGTGTAGGACAAGGTTAGGCTAAAAGGGCAAACCCCAAAGGAAACCTGTTAAAATAAATATTTCCAATCTTGGACATTGTTGTCCTCTCAAAATAACCTTTACTTCTCTATTTATAGCTTGGGCAACAGGAACCAAGCTCCTCATATGTTAACACAGGACAATTCGTTCTGAATGTCACTCGGAAATGAAATGTAATCAATCCGGTCCAGTTTCCTAGTTTACAATGATATCAGAGTTTGGATGTGAAACCTGCCATGAGATAGCATATCTATATTCTTTGTGTTTATTTATGTATTTCTAAATATATCATTTTGATAAGAGTACATATGCCATGGATGTATAATTTAAAAGATAAAGATAAAATGAACTCTGAACCAATCACCCAGTTTAAGACAACATTGCCTTAAAGCGCCCTGGGTGTATGTCCCTGATTGGTTCCTCCTACTTTCTCCTTCTGAAGATAATTAATATCTTGAATGTCATTAGTCATTCTTGTGCTTTTCTTCATAGTCTGCAATTTATGTAGGTGCCTGTAAACAATATATCATTTCGTTTTACCTGTATTTAACATTTTAAAGAGTATTCAGTCATAATGACTATATTCTTCCTTGTCTTTTTCATATAGTATTAGGTACTTGAGATTCATTTGTATGGATATATACAGCTATAGCTGCTTTATTTCAACTGCTCTATAATAGTCCATAAGCTACAGTGTATCTGTGTGTACTAAAGTCTATAGAGATTTGGGTTGGTTTTATTTTTTTGTTATAAACAATTGTATTGTGCGTATTTTACATGTCTTTGTACACAGTGTGATAAGTTATCTCTAGAGATAGAATTGCTGGGGTTATAGGAGATACATATATATATATAAATTTACTAGATTATATACATAATCTAGTATATATATAAATATATAAATACATATCTAGTATATAGAATAATCTAGAATATATAAATATTTATTAGATAGTATATACATAATCTAGTAAATATATATAAATTTACTAGAGTATATTAAATCACTTTCCAAAGTGGTTTCTTCACTTACATTTCTACAGTCAATGGACAGTGTTTCCCATTGACTCACTGTCTCGTCAATACTTAGCATAATGAGACTTTCCTCTTTTTTAGTCAGTGCTTTAATTTGATGTATTTTTATTTTAATTTTGCATTTTTTGATTAGTAATAAAATTTAGCACCTTCTTATTGCAATTGGTCATTTGTGCTATCTTTCCTTTGAAATACATATTCCTTTCTTTTGCCCATTTTATAGTAAGATGTCTTTTATTATTAATTTTAGGGGTTCTTAACATATTTCGAATTATAAACTTTTGTCAATTATGTTTGTTGCAAATATCTTCCCTCATCTTGTGACTTGTGTGTGTGTGTGTGTGTGTGTGTGTTTAAGGTGTCAATTTTAATGTAGTTAAATTTATCAATACTTTCTCTTAAACTTTGTGCTTTTTGCTTTCTTTTATGAAATCCTTCTCTACCTTGAAGCTTTAACTTTTTCATGTATATTTTTGTCTATAAGTTTAAAGTTTGTCTTTTTATTTTTAAGTTGTTAACCTTTTCAAAATTAATTTTTGAACATGAATTGATTAATTGTATGAGATATACACCCAATTTCTGTTTTGTTTGCTTGTTTTGGATAACTCTGTTTTACCACAATTATTTAATATTTTATCCTTTCCCTCTTCATCCACAGACTAAGTTCAGTCATATATTCAATTCACTAATATGTACTAGTCTGTTTGGGGGCTATTTGGTTAGTCTATTTGTCTATCTTTGAGCCAATATCAAGTTGTCTTCACTTAAATTAAGCTTCGGTTTTTATTTCTGATTGGATAGTCATCCCACACTTTTTCCCAACCTTCCTGTTCTTCATTCAGCCTGTTTCTATATCAAAATAATTCTTGCCTTAAGAAACTTTATTTCTCAAGAAAGCTGTCACCAATTTATACCCTTTCCCCAAGAAAAGGGATTATTTCTCAACTCTGAGAGACCATAGCCTTAGAAGAAATTATCTTACATTATTCTGAGTTATTTCACTAGTGCCAATAAATCTTAAGCATTGCTTTCATCTATAAGCAAGCATTTTGCTCCCAAGAGTAATTAACTCATTGTAGACCACATCTAAGACTTCATAAATCGAAAACACTTGGCCTGGAGTTCCTTGGTGAATTTATATGACAAATACTCTGCTTTAATGGAGGCCAGCCAACACAAAGAACGGTGCTTCTTCTCATGAAAACATATTCCTTATTCTGAAGAGATCTGGCTGGTTCACAAAAATCACTAAGGTCTGGAAAACAGTGTTTGTGGCTCTGCATCCCAGGACAGTCTTTAAGGCCATGTCAAAGTTAGTTAATCTTTGACTTCTTCACTCATGCAGAGTGATTTATTAAATATAAGATCATGTAAAGAAAAGGACATAGTTGAAGTTGAGATTTAAGAGGTTCAGCAAAGTCCACGTATCAGAAGAAAGACTATTGCACTACCAAGGACTGAAAGGATGGGTCCTCCTCAGTGACGAACTTGCCATTCTTTGGTCTCTGGTCCTTTCAGACTTAAAAGTTCAATGTGTTCAAAAATAGATAATAGATTTATCTTTGAGAAGCTAATTGATACTTAACATTTTTACAAAGACTGATATATAATACAGAATGGCAATTTATTAATTAACAGTTGGCACAAGCTTTGTAGTATTTGCCACATCAAATCTGGAACTTTTTTTGAGCATGGAATAGACTTAATCAATTATTAAATGAATAATTACTAAAAATTATTGTGAACCAGTTATGATCACAAAAAGTTAAGCTGATTGTGTCATTCAGAAGTTTAATAATATCAGGTGTATCAGTCACCTACTACTAAGTAACAAATCACCCCAAGCTAGATAGTGGTTTAAAATGTCAATGATCATTTATTTTGCTCCCAAATCTGTAATCAGGGAAGGACTCAGCAGGGACTGCCTGTCTGTGTTCTGCACTGTATCTGCCAGGACAGCCTGAATGCTGGAGGGGAGTTGAGGTCTGGGAGCTGGAATCCATCTGCAGGTTTACCCATTGCCATATCTGAGAGCTGATACTGGGTGTCTATCATACTAACTACTGGAGCTTTTGGTTGAGGCACCTGGAGGTGGTCCCTTCTTGGCTTTCTAAGAATATGATGGCTCAGTTCTGAGAGAGAACATCCATGAGTTAGAAAGCAGAAATGCAGGGCATTTTTGTGTAGTAACTTGACACTGTGATCTACTGGGCAAGGCAAGGCCGCTGGGGAGGTCTTCGTAAGTTCAAGGGGAGGAAATGTAGACCTTGACACTCCTTGGGAGCAGTGTCACACTAACACTGTAAATATATATATATAAAATTTCCCTATATATATTTAAGATGAGACAGCGATGATAGCCATCTTTGGAAAATACAATCTGCTACATCAGCTGTCAGAATCTAATGCATCCATCTCTCCATGGATAAACAAATGACATTCTTGCCCCATCTGGGGGAAAAAAACAAGTCATTAACTTTTAAATGGGTAAATTGGACATTACTGAATCGGATCTTTGGCTATGACTCATTTGGAAAATATATTGACTAGTGGAAAAGGCAGTGGTAAATCATCAAAAGCCGTAAGTATCAGTCCCAACTCTGTTACTATCCATGAGAGTTTAGACAATGTCAGCCTCGCCGAACCAGTTTGACAAAGAGGTTTCTTTTACTCTAAAATCATGTGACTCACACACACAATTTAATGACTGAGTACCTTGTTCCTTTCAGATATTTTCATTTGTTCTTTCTTTCAAGGAAATATTTATTTAAGGGAAGGTGTTTTTATTCTGGTGTTTAGAGAAGAAACCAAGTTCCCATTAGCCAGTAAAGAATACAGGGTGGGGCAGGAGCAGTTTTACAGTGGTTTGTATGGAAAATAACACAATAATGATAAATAACACAAGAATAAAGTCTGTGTTTCCTGTACTCACAACTGTAAACCTACTTTTGCCCCAACCTGCATGTTTAAAGAAATCTAGAGCATTTCTACTTTTACTAATAACATCTTCTCTGAAAGAGAAATTATGAAGGTAATTTAAAGAAATCAACAGTGCCCTTTACTAATCACTCTGAAGAGGAACATACCAAGTCCCCTTGGACCTTTTGGGAGGTAGATATCTCTTTGTTATGCGAAGCTGTCCCATGAATTGCTGGCTGCTTAGCATGTCTGCTCGCCCCCCATCAGATGACAGTAGCATCCCTTCTCCTTATTGTGACAACTGAAACTGTCTTCACACACTATGAAATGACTGCAGCAACATAATCTCTGCTAGGAAACCACTGCTTTAGTATGGCAGCTGGCATTGTGCAGACCTGCTCTGTTCATTCATCTCAGTAAATAACCCAGATTTTGAGAATGCAGTGAGTCTTGGGCATCGTGGCTGTTCCAAACTGCAGAACAGTGATTTCAGTCACCAAGATTCTAACTTAACTGAACCTAGGCAAGGTTTTATTGTTTTTATTGTTATTGTTGCTTGTTGGCTTGTTTTTAGCTCCAAAGGTGATTCCAATATCCCACGAGGTATAAGAAACAGTGCTTTAGAGAAAGGCAAGCGTCTCACTCCGAGTTTCATGTTTGCGGGCACTTGCCACCAAAATACGGAGCAAGGACAAGCCTTGACAGTTCCAGTCTTTTCACACCAGCAATAGTCACTCCGGCCAATCTCAGGAGTCATCTGGCCAATGTCCCCAACAGGAAAGGATACAATTAGAAAGACACAATTATCTATGGATTCAGAGATCAATTCTAAATCTGGAGAAGAAATGGGAAGAGATCTGTATAATTAATCTGACAAAGAGAACTAATGGAAGAATTGAAATGCCTAACAAATTAATGGCAAAGATAAATACTTACTAGGGGTGTTCTTTGTGTGAGAAGGCCCTCTTACTGACAGTGATATTAATATCTATTGTTATGGGCAGAGTTAGGACGCAGATGTGATGCGTGCTGAGTAACAGGGATTACTTTCAACGGTGCCAGTAATAGCATTGTGCATTTCTATGCCCATTATAATCATGAAAGACTAAGATGGATTTGATAAGAAGTGGCCTGGGAAAACCTCAGAGCTTTCCTAGTGTTTAAAGTTTCAAAACAGCATTTTATTTGTTATAGATACTTGTAAGAATTTTTCAAGTACATATTAGCAAAAAGATATGCTTGAGAAAAATTAAATTGGGCCAGTTCTTCAACCAGGTGGAAATCTCTTAGTAGTGGCTGGCTTCTGGCTCCCAGAGGCTACTAAGAAGAGCAAACTTGTTGACATTTAGAATGCCAGAAATCTTTTGGCTGAGAAGTAGAACATTGAACGAAGGTTATGAAGGTAAATGGATTGTAGTGGCAGGAAAGGCAGCATTCCAGAGGAAGAAAGGGGCAAGGGCTTTCTTGAGAATAATAAATAGTTTGTTTCATATGGTGCCCAGGCTGTCTGATGTTGACAGAAAGTGCCTGTTTTAAGCAGGTAATTCCACATTCTCCTCCACACCCTCTCCCTCCTCTCACTGCATCAGTCCCTGCGCAGTCACAGCAGCGTCGTCAGATCTTCTCAGAAAAGCCCCAAATTCATAAATTTCTCAAAGAAACAGAAATCTGTGTCACAACAAAGCAAGCAGAAACACCTCATCCTTTCCACACTTCCTGAATGGCAAAACATGACTCAGCATCGTCATCATCCCTGCAAAGAACAAATACTACATTTCTCTCCGTGTGCTTTGGCAGGAAAGACCAAGCAGATCCAGAGATGATCCCTGAAGTGAGAATTCTAGAAATCACAACAATTATGGTAAATAGTATACTTAAATTATTATTAGGTAGTTATCAAAGACTTAATGGCATAAGAGAATGAAGACAGAAATGGTATTGAATTCAAGTGTTTCCTCCAGAAATTGCAGGCTCACGGTTTTGATACCAAGCCCAAGGGCACTTTTTCTATAGGTGAAAGCAGTCTCATCGACCTGAGGCTCTGGTCTCCCGGGAGGAAATTCTCTACTCTGTGTCAACTTGTTTTTGCTCCATTGCCCTTCTCCCAGCCCTGAGATTGAGAAAAGAGTGTGCCCCTTCAATAACGTCTGGAAAGCAGAAAATCCTTAATCCTTGTCCTGTCTTGGCGCTGGTTGTCTGTGTGCCATTATTGAATTAGCGACATCGTGGTATCCTTCCATTACTAACCGGGATCCGCAAGACCCTCACAGCTGTGTTGTTGCTGAGAGTACTAAGTTTCTAGGACCAAAAGGAGTCTATTTAAATTCAAAGGGCTGTGCATTCAAGTCATAATAAGAGTTCAAAACCCTTGTAGCAGTAAATAGGTTTTAAGGAATTTTTACTATATGTACAATTCCATGATTTTAATGAGTATCATGTTAAAAGATGTTTCAGACAGCATTCGGTGTCATTTCTGATTGAACATTTTAATCATTACCAATATTCAGATGGTCATTTGTGTACACAAAGTACTTTTGGAGATACCTCCTCCTTGAAGTCACATCTGAGAGGGCAAGGACCAATTTTTGTGATAAATGACATGTGGCTTTTGCCAGTTACGGACCCCTACCTCCTAGTAAGTCATCACAAGGAAAAGAAAATTTGAGCCAAGAGATGAAGAATTTGATTTTATTTGTTTGCCCATTTCCACCTATACCTGAAGGTCTACTTACTTTGCCACTCTTTAAATTACATAAGAAAAAAAAGTCCTTTTCTGCTTAATCCAAACTAAGTTATATTTCTGTGTCCTGCAGCCAAAAACATCAGGACCAACACATTATTACCCTGATCTAAAAAGTAGAGAGGAAACCAAAGTTCAGAAAGATGAAGCAGTTGAAACAATGCCAATGAGACAAAGGAACAGACGAGACTTCAATCCACTGGCTCTTGTGTTCTTTTTGTATGCACCCAGCTGAGCTAATAATATCTGATAATGTCTGATAAACATGCGACACATCTGTTCAGGAAGTTCTTCCATTAATCAACCACTAAATATTTCCTGAGCTTCCTCCCAGGATTATAAGTATTTCTGTTAAGTGTAAGTTAAGCTACCTGCTCTCAAGTCACACACACAATCCAATTAGGGAGCAAGGCCTATGCAAAAGAAGCCATTTGTTTGCAAAGAGTCAGTGCAGCAATAAATGCTAACTACTGGTGCCCTATAAAATTTGAAGAGGTTTGTGGAAAGGCGCTTGGTGGTTGCCAGGACTCTTCTTGGGATGTTACAAACACTCAACCCTAATTTGCATAAGGAAAATAGTTCCTTTAGTTAAATGACTAGGAAGGTCAGAATAAAGTCAGCTTTAAGAATGACTCTGTCTTATCTAGCTTATCTCTTCTCTCTCCTTCTCAGTTCTGTTCTCTTCTATAGCTGCTTGATTTTCCCCACAAAGCAGATTGACCCAATCCAGCTAGTCTCTGGCACAGAAGGGGCTCATCAACACAGCTTGTGACCAGGAAGGAAAAGGCTCACCCAAGCAGCTTCAGTTCACAATTTTTAGGGAGAGACTGGTATGTAGACTAATCACAGTGATGAGGAGCATGTGGCAATTCTGCAGGTTTCCAGCAGAATCAAGTGTCATTCACTGTGGTTATGAGATAGGATCTTATAAGTTCCCATTGATAACAAAGTGGCGGGAGGCAAGAGATGGGAAAACAAGGGGTTCCCCAGAAGGAGGAGGGTGCTCTTCCCACTGAAAGAGAAGAGCAGTGGGTTTATAAAATAATTGTCAACCACGGCTAGAGAAGAGAGGAGAAGACTTAGAGAGGACTGAGATAGGCTTTAAAGGATGCTGAGAATTTAGAATTGTACAAAAAAGAGACTATCTGGCCGATTTACAATCACATGTGCTGTGACTTAGAATAATTAAACATCATAGCCAAAGGGAGAGGAGGATGGAACCTGGGAGAGTGAAAGTTCCCTACAGAAAAAGCTCCCTACAGAGATTAGTGGTTGTTACCACTAATTCCTCCACGCGAAAACAGCCGCACATGCTCCCTGACAGAGGTTGCGGCTGAGGGAGAATTCAAATCAACAGGTCTTTATTTCTTAGTCACACAGGGAGTGATTTGATTTAAAGGACACCTTTCCTTTTCTAGCTGTGAAGTTATAGAAAAATGTTCTTATTTGTGTATTTTGGTGCAATATTAAGTTACAGTCCCTAGGAAGGGCCCCTGTCTTACCTCGCCTAAACTCAAGTCAAATCCATGTTTTCATCTCCTAGCTATCAGCAGCAAGTTGGCCACCTAGATGGTGTTGATGAGAGCTGGGGGATGTATTGTTTGCAATTTTCTTTTTGGAATTATTTCATAACATTGCTGTTAATCTTACCTCCAGCCCCCAAGAAGTAATCCTAGTAAGTAAGAAATGCACTAAGCAACCAAATGAGAACTCTTGCAGAGGCAGGGGACAATGCTGTGGATGGAGTAGGAATAGTATTAATACATGAGAGGTTAATTGGCTTTTTGCAGGCTGGTTTTGGCATCTCAGCACCTTGTCAAATATTGTTTCTATGAGAAAATGAAATCTGAATTGTCTATTGGTTGAACAACTGTATAAGTAGTGGCTCTCTCTAGTCAGGGACTACATTGCCCAAATGGGGCTGTCTATGCAGCAGCCTCTAGGCCAGGCACAGGAGTTTGATGCAGGAGGGAGGAGCCACTGGAAGTGTCCAATGATAGGAGTGACAAAATGTGATCTGTATTAAGGGCCACTTGGACAGGTCAAGTCATGAAGGCAATTGGATGAGAAGGCTGCATTGAAGCAGTGGCCTTTAATCTTTTCTTCTTTCTTTCTTTCTTTTCTTTTCTTTCTTGGGAGAAGGAAGCTAAATGTATAGATTCTTCACAAAGGTCATTAGAAGTCTGAGAAACAAAGACCCTTTGTTTCTCTACGACATGATGAAATCGTGTTGTCTCTAGCTTTTGGATAGTAACTCTATACTGGAAAACAGTCTTCCTTTCGGAGCAGGGGAAACACAAGCATAAACAGAAACTTTCCTTTGGGCTCATGCTTCAGTCAGAAGCTTACAAGCTCAGTGGGCACTTGCTCATGCAGAAATGGGAACAGTGGTGGTTTAAGTAGAAGCCTGTCGGTTCAGTTCAATACAGGTCAGCAGGAAATGGTCATTAATAATTCCTGCTACCCTTAAAATTGTTTCTACCAGATTCTAAACATAGTGGAAGCACCTGAAGAAAAAAAAAGTCTTTATTTCTTCAGGGATATTTCTTTCATGATTATAGGTGAGAGAATCTCATTTCTATAGCTTCTAACAGACTCAGAGTTTTATTGTAAGGCACCAGATCTGTTATTTACCTTTGAATCCCTATAGTAGCCATCCATGCTGTATTACTCTATATCAGCGCATCAATAATTTATCATGAATTTATGCATTCATGTTAATTTCCTATTGCTGTTGTAACAAATTACTACAAAAGCAATTGCATTCCTTCTGGAGGCTCTAGAGGAGCATCTGTTTTCTTCTCTTGTCCGGCTTCTAGAGGTGATCTGTAGTCCTTGGCTTGTGGCCCCTTCCTCTGGTTTAAAGCCAGTTCTGTAGCACCTCAAAACCTCTCTGAACTCTGCTTCTGTCATCACATCTCTGATGGATCCTCCTGCTTCCCTCCTGCTTCCCTCCTTGTAACTGCACTGGATGCAGCTGTATAATCCAGGATAACCACCCCATGTCAAGGTTCTTAACAAAATCTGCAAAGTCCCCTTGACCATATTGGTAAAATAGTCACAGGCTCTAAGGATTAGTATATGAACATCTTGCTAGGGAAGGGCATTAATATGTCTACCACACTATTTATTTTAAGTGCTTATTCTACTGACCCCAGTGAAGTGATACTGGGGGAAGAGTATGTGAATTCTTATTGGTAAAAACAATCCATGCGATTAAAGAATATTCATTGGGATCCTTGGAGGGTGCAGCAGTCTCAGAAGCAGTTGGTTTGGGGTCAGTCATGGCTTCGAGGAGAGGATGGAGTGGGAAAGGGGTGTCTAGAGGCATCCATTCTATTTTGCTGCATCTCCTAGCTCAGAATGAACAAAAAACAGGACTGCTTTCTCTTCCTCCTACCTTGAAGGGCACCTGACATCCCCCCCTTTCTTGCCTTTCTCCACTCCCTGTGCATTAAGCTGAACATTTAGAGCTATTTCTTTGGATATTTTCAATCAGCTCTTACAATTCACTAGGGCAGAAATCAGCTGGGTTTCTGCTTTTATGACTGAAAGTATGTGCTAAATTTTTTAAGAGACACAAACTTGGCAGTTTCTAAGCCAGTGTAATTCCACAGTGAAAGAAGGGAATGTATTAACCAACAGAAGTGGGAAACAATGCCCACACCTCTGTGCGCACCAGCGTTTGATCATCCATGGGAGACTGATTACTCGGTGTTGGAAATTCACAGCCTGGGTCAGTGGTGGGCCTTGGCATTGCTTCGCCACACGGTCCCGCCTCAGGGCCTGCACAGTCAGGAGGTGAGGGTAGTGACTGTAGCTTAATATTTCTTGCCTAAGAAACATTTAAAAGACACAGCCCTAATGCTAACAGACGCTCAAATGAGGCCCTATAGCTATTTGACCTTGAGCAAGACATTGCTATTGTGCTCCTGCTTTCTTATTTGCAGAAAAGGCAGTGCCCACTGACAGTGCCTCTGGAGCCCTCTGATGCTCTTACTCCTACATCACCAGTATTTTTGTTGCTACAACAATAAATAGAATCATCTTAGAGTTCCAAAGTCCTGTGCTGGGACTTATCACAACCAATAGTCACATAATTCATTTTTATAGTGTTTTTTTTTCCACCTGCATATATAGGTGCATAGTTCTGTTACAAATCAGTTCTATTATTAACTGGTGAAACTCTGTATCTCTGGAAGTGTGATGACACAGATTTATTACTTGAGAATTTAAAACCTAATTGATGAGGGCTTGTAGATAATTATGGCAGATAGAGTTCAGATCAGAGACTCCCCTCAAATTACCTAATAAAATAAATGGAAGTAAAAGTACATTTTTAAGAAAGAAAAAAGAAGCAGAAATTCAACTGTGATCACAGCCCAATATTGTAAGTATTGAAAGGTTTTGGCAAGGAAAGAAAGAGAAGATTCTGAAGTGATTCAGCATTGTTCCTAAACTTTACTTGAAACAGGACTGACTAGTGAGCCAGATAAATCTTAAAAATAATTATTGCCCCAAAATTTGATACAAAAAGGCTATTAGGCCATATTCATGCATTTTTCCTATTATAGTATGAGAAATGGCAGAAAAAGTAGCGATGTCTACTGAGAAATAATCAAAGTGGACTCAGAAATTCCATGTTCAATTGGTAGAATAATCTGAATCTTAAGCTAATTGTCAATCATGGAAAATACTTCCACCATTGCTACTGGTATGTAGAAAATTGGTAACTTTTCATGAAAGGAAACTAGTTCTAGTTGATCTTCCTTTCTTATCTCCATGTCTTCGGAACATAAAAAATGAATCAAAATTAAACCCAACCCTTAAGCAATATATTAGAGGGGAAGACAAACATGTCTTAAATAAGGTGGGAGTAAAGGAAGACCAAGAAAGTCCAACTACACTACATAAAATCAAATAAATCAACTGGAAAGTAGAACCTGCAATAAACAAAAGCAAAATTAAAAGTAGCCTGATAGCAACTTTATAAGTATTTAGCAGAAAAATGGATACTAGGAAGAAAAATAGGAATAAATGGATGAAGAAACAATATTAAATAGAAAGAACAATCCAAAAAACAGAAGTAATATTCCATGAATGTGTTATGGTTTAGAATAATAAGAACATGCATTCAACAAATACCTAGATTAAAAAATAATGCAATGAAATAACGATGGAGATTGCAGAACTGAGACAACAAAATAAGAAGAAAAAATGATTCTATCATAGGCACAATAAATTAATTGTATAATACATTAATTGTGTAAAATATAACAGAAAACAGACTAAACATGATTGACAATAGAATTATTGACTTAAGGAAGATGTTGAGATAATTACAAAATAAAATGGTAGAACAATTAATCCAATTCTAGAAAGTAAATATTATGGAAGATGGAGAAATTGACTAAAGACAAAAATTTCTATCCCATAAATGTTCCTGATAAGGAACATAAGAAATGCAATAGAAAGGCATTCAATGAAATGCCTTAAAAAGTGAGGAGAATTTGATCTGCAAATTAAATAAAAACTAATTTGTTTTAGAAGAAAAAATTAGATTCGCCATGATTGACACATGGACAAAACTACGTAAGTGTTTAAAATTTGTTGAAAAAATAAATTCAATAGGCAATTAGATAGCAAAAGAGGGAGATGTTATTCTGGTTTTAAATTTTTCCACAGCAAGTTCAAAGCTAGAATACAGAAGGAGAGTCTACACAATTCCTAGAGAAAATAAGAAAAGTGACGTATGAGTATGGTGGCCAATCTAGTTGTCACTACAGGATAAAGGTCATATACATGCTTGAACATGCAAGAACTTGTAGACATACTGACAAATTCTTTATGGAATAAAAACAGTATGTGAGTTCTTAATAACTTAGAGATGTTTTAATGAACTTGGAAATTCAGATGAAGAAGAAAAATGATGGTTGAACATTAAATTCATAGAGAAATGGAATTGAGGAACAGTGGGAATTATGATTAGAATATGCATGTAGTTATTACCATGAGAATACATGAATCCATGAACATATATGTCCTTAACAAAAATTAAGTGCTGAGAAGAGGAATGAAGAGGAATTATAATAACCTAATCCCATCATCATTGACAGAAAGAAATCTAAAAATAGAAATACATGATTTAAAAATACAAAAAGACACCAAAATCTTAATCGTTTTCATAATCTTTTTTCTTAAGGTTTAAGAAATTTTTTAGGAAATAATATATGTTGAGTTTAAGAAATATCCCAATTTTTAAGTGAGTTTTATTGCATTTAAGTTTTTTCTAGTACATTAAGTATAATATAATCACATCATTTAAATTATGGATGATGCCCTGGCTGCTGTGACTCAGTGGATTGGGCACTGGTCTGTGAACTAAATTATGGATGACTATAGGTTTAATATCTTTGTAAAGTCCCACTCCATTAGGCCAATTCTCAGGCACACAAGAGTGGCAGTCATTCCATAGGACTTCATACAAAATGCCAAATTGGAAAGACAGGTGGCCATTGTTTTTCACAGTTCTTAAAAAAAACAAACACAAAACAGAATATTTGTGGCATTAATAAGATGTACATTCAGCCCTGGCTGGTGTAGCTCAGTGGATTGAGCGCGGGCTGCGAACCAAAGGGGCGCCGGTTAGATTCCCAGTCAGGGCACATGCCTGGGTTGCAGGCCAGGTCCCCAGGGGGGCCACGTGAGATGCAACCGCACATTGATGTTTCTCCCTATCTCTTTCTCCCTCCCTTCCCTTCTGTCTAAAAATAAATAAATAAAATATTAAAAAAATAAGATGTACACTCTTTTTTTTTTTAAGATTTTGTTTATTTATTTTTAGACAGAAGGGAAGGGAGGGAGAAAG
>PVJI01019765.1:0-30363 GCA_004026765.1 Micronycteris hirsuta
GGGAGAGTAATTGGGGAAAATTGGGGACAACTGTAATTGAACAACAATAACAAAAAGTCTTTCTTGTTTTACTTTGTGTTTTCTGCTCTTGTAATATCTATTAAAATCATTCAGGTTTGAAATCTGGTCTCTACATTTAATTTGCAAACACTAGAGAACCGGAAAAGAACTAAAGATAGTAGTAATAATAATAATGTTTGTCCTTGTCTTTGTGACTAATGAGCCCTTTGCCTAGCTTCCTTCCAAGGCTTAGAATAGAGGCCTTGTACCTCCTCATGTCATGCTTGAGGTGAGGGCTTTGTGTAACTATTTTTGGGTCCCTCTTCCCCAGTAATTGGTTCCTGCCCTCTGCATGCCTTCGGGCCGTCCCTACTCTCAGACGCCTACCTGATCTCGGGATGGGTGAATGCTTAATTTCTTTTTCTTGCTGTCTTTATACCTTTCTTATATATTTTTTTTCCAGAAAGTTTCTACCAGTCAGTTTTATAGGCTCCTTTTCTAGCCGTTCTTCTTAAGGTTTTACTTTGCTGCTACTGTGTGGCAGGTGGAAGCTGGGTGGGACCGTTGGAATCAGGGTGACTTTATGGTTTCCCTCGATTTATTGGAAGAATGATCCAGTGGCTGGGGGCGGGGGATGAGGAGAGGCCACGAACCAAGGTCTTGTTGAGAAAAAACACATTCAAGAGAGAATGTCTAGAGGATCCAGTCTCTCCTTTTTCCCAAGTACAACAAATGTTACAGACTTTCCCATTGAGATGTCGACACTGGTGTGGCCTCCTGGGCTCTGCCTTTTGGGTGAGCAAACAGTAATTTATTTTACACTTTTTCCTCTTGATCTAATTTTAGACTTGAGGGAAGTTGCAAAAATGGTACAGAGTGCTCTTGTATGTCCCTCACCTAGTTTCCTCTGACGTTAACATCTCACATAGCCACGGGGACATTAAAAAGGCAGGAAATTAACATTGCTGCAGGACTCTGAATCAAATTACACATCTTATTTTAATTTCACCAGTTTCTCCACTTATATGCTCTCTTTCCTGTTGAAAGATCCTGTCCAGGACCGCACATTGCATTTAGTTACTGTTTCCCCTTAATCTCCCCAAATGTGACAGTTCCTCCGACTTCCCTTGTCTTCCATCACTGACACTTGAAGAATACTGACCAGTTATGTTACAGAATGTCCCACAGTTTGAGTTTCTGACATTATTTTGTGATTAAGTTATTATGCATTTTTGGGGTCCTGTTAACCTTGAACACTTGGTTAAAGTGAAGTCTGGCAGTTTTCTTTACTATAAAATTTTCTTTCTTTTTAAAAAAAAATATTTATTTATTTTTAGACAGAGGAGAAGTGAAGGAGAAAGGGACAGAAACATCAAGGTGTGGTTGCCTCTGATGTGCCCCCCACTGCGGACATGGCGCACAACCCAGGCATGTGCCCTGCCTGGGAATTGAACCAAAGACGCTTTGGTTCACAGGTTGGCACTCAATCCACTGAACCACACCAATCAGGGCTATTTTTCTTTTTGTTGTTAAAGGAAGCAGTAATTGATAGAGGTCTTTTTCAAGCCTCAAATGAGAGGCTGCCTTTGAATAATTGCAATGACAAGGTGTGTCCCCGTTGACCTATTAGTGCAGGGAATCTCACATAGTCTTATCTTAACCCCATTGCACTCCCCAACCTTGTCTTCACCTTGCTTATCTAACTTCCTCATGGTTGAAGTAGGCCAGCAGAATTTCTTCTTACATTTCATTGTAAGGTCTGTTAGAGGACGTTCTTAGCATGAAGGATAGTTTTCCTAGGTCTTGTGGTATGATGGGAAAGGGAGGAACTCTTCCTAAGAATGCATTTCCAAGGTAGGCAGGGATATATTTTATGTGACTGTGAAATTCCTGATATGGAAAGCAATTATTTCATCATCTTGTAGGTGATTTGACTTTTGAAGTTTTCTTGGTATTTGAAAGCAATTGCCCAGCAAACTCCCTCTGGTTGCAGAGAAAGTTTTAGTCATGGTTTCAGACTCCAAGAACTTAGAGTAAGTCTCTGATCTCCTTCTTGGCATTCTTCTCCAAGAGCAGAGAAGCATACCTCTTGAATGCCTCCTGATATCCACTGAACTTCACCTCCAGTCCAACCTGCACATCTCAACAGCCATACTCATCTTGTTAGACCTAGATACCAGTAGTGTGGCTGCAGACCACCAACAGCATCGCCCGGGGCTTATTAGAGATGCGGTGTGGTAGAACCCAGCCCAGATCTACTGAGTTAGAACCTACATGTTAACAAGGTGACACATGTGCCCCTGAGAGTTTGTGAAGCACTTTGACAAAACACTGCTTTCACAGTGGCTCAGCCTCTCAGGTGCCTGCATGGTCTGAGCTAATCAGAGATTAAGGTAAAAGCAGTTTCAGGATGATGGTAGGCAGGAAGCTTCTTCAGCCCTTAGCAGGCATGGTGGAGATGGGGAACATAAAGGAATTTTGGCAGCACACTAAAAATGGATTAATTTTGAAGTCCACTAGTGTTCCTGGAAGGCGAAAGGATTCTGGCTATACCAGCTCCCTAAAGTTGTATTGAGTGTGAGAGGCAGCCCTGAAGCCTGGCGCCACTTCATGCACCTTGTCGGAGGTGAGCCTTAGATGCTCTAAGCTTGCCCAGAATGAATTATTCTAAAATCAATTTACCTAACAGGCAGTTGACTTAATGGTGATTTCCCCTAATAGTACTACTGACATAAAATTCATGTTTGTGAAATTCATAACAATTACATGTGATAGGAAGGTAAATTGGTTTTAGTCAAATTTGGTTTTAGATAAAGCTCCTCAAGGCAAATTTTTCACTTATGTTAGTCCTAGGTAAATTAATTTTAGATGAATTCACCTGATCCAGGTGTCTGCTTTCAAGGAGGGGCCAGGGGATTCAGAATAGGTGGTGGCTATAACCTCATCATGGAAATGTTTAGTCATTTCTACTGGCAGTGATCCTACTGGCAAATGAGGAGGTTTTGTGATGGCAGGTGACTGGCTGGGGACTTGCTGCACTTGTCTTCTTAATGGCCTGCTGCGAGAGTTAACATACATCACCTGTAGGGTGTCTTACTATGAACAAATGTTACCTCTTAGGCCCGTCCAGGCCATTCTTCTAGGCTCTTTCCTAAGTACAGTTCTTCTCAGTAACCCTAATGTTCATAAGAGATGCTTGATACTGCTCATGTTTACTCCGTGCTTATCATCCAGGTTGTCTTCTTTCAAGGTGACTGAAGCTGGTTTGGATTTGTCACAGAACCATGTTCGTTTCCTTCACAACACTTGTCTGTTCCCAACTTTACATTTAGTAGTGTGATTATATTGCTAATGCTTGTCTCTGCATGGAGTGCAAGCTCTATGAACATGTGGGCTATGTCTGCTTTTGCTAATGATTGCAATGTCAGAGCTTATGTTAGGGCCTAGCATACAGTAGAGGTTTAATAATTATTTTTGGAATAAATGAGCGAGTACACTAATGAAGCTCTGGTTTTTCATTAACAGTAATAAATTGTATATGGCACATCTTACAGCTTGTTGTTATACATCAAACTACTTTGACATTGAATTAGAGAATCATTGTCGAAAATAAAAGTTCCTCATCAAAGCAACATTTAAGTAATGATAATAATAATAGTTGGTCTTTATTGAGCTCTTACAGCAATCCAATTATGATATGTACTTTACATACAATATACCTCCATATATGTTTTAGTGAGAGCTCAACTATTCCTAACAGAAGCAGCCAGGAATCACTAGACTGTGCTTCCTAAGGCACTCACTGTCAGCCTCCAGTTCTGTGGAACTACCAGCACCACGGACAGAGGCAGGCTCTGTCTGGGGTCTGTTCAGTGTGTCACGTAAGTATTTCCAGCACAGGGCAGCTGTCCTTTCACAACACACTTCTGCCGTGATATCAGCCTTCCCAGTGACTCTAAGTTTGGGTGGCAATTTCGGTTATGGACAGGTGCATCTGTGTGCTGCTCATGGTCTTTCATATGAGAGAGTCTGGCTTAGGCATCGTCCAGGTCCTGGCTTTGTCTTCAGTTAAGCCGTTTGACTTGGTTTCTTCACTTGCTAAATGAAGATAATGGTAGTTCCCATTCATGGGACTGTTCCAGGAATTCACTGAAATATTGTATGCTAAGTATCTCTCAAGCTGGCATATAGTGAGAACTTGATAAATGTTAGTAATTTTTATGAATAGTATATTATTTCAACGGTGCCTTTACTAAATTATTGTCTTGATGAGGAACTTTTATTTTCTACCAGAGTGATTCTCAACTTCAATGTGAAATCAGTTTGATGTATCACAGTCAGCTGTGAGATGTGCTGTATATAATTTATTACTGTTAATAAAAACCAGGGATTTAATAATGTA
The DNA here is from genome assembly GCA_004026765.1 of Micronycteris hirsuta. Classification (NCBI taxonomy): domain Eukaryota; kingdom Metazoa; phylum Chordata; class Mammalia; order Chiroptera; family Phyllostomidae; genus Micronycteris; species Micronycteris hirsuta. The sequence continues at coordinate 4,403 of PVJI01019765.1, forward strand.
TTAATTTATTCCATAAATAATAATTGAGTCTCTACTATATTCTAGGCCCTGAAGATGCAATGATGTACAAAAACATACATGGTTTGTACATTCAAAGAGCTTGCAATTGGTGGGAGGGACAGACCTTAATAAAATGACTGAAATATATAAATAGAAGCAAGATAAGTACTGGAAAGGGAAGTAATTTTTCATTGTCTCATGAAAAATGCTGGCTGGTGGAGGAGTGCTCATATCAGTGAAGTCTTCCTAGGAGGTGACATTTGAGGTGAGCGAAGGGTGAGTAGAAGTTCACTAGATGCAGAACGGGATTAAAGTGTTCTAGATAGCAGACGCGGAATGCGCAAGTGTGTTGTGGTGGGAGGGAGCATGGTGTGTTTGAAGATTTGAAAGAAGGTTGATATGCAGAGAACAAAGTGGAGAGTTCACAAACTGAAGCTGGAAAGATGGGCAGGGGCCAGAGCATGTGGGTTCTTGATGGCCATGTTTAAGAATTCTAGTCTTAAGCTCTATGGCAATGAAAAGTCATTGATGGATTGTAAGCTTGAGGGTTGGAGGTAGCTGGAAGGGTGGATGACACGGTTGAGTTTTTGTTTTAAAAAGTTGACTTTGGCTGTAAAATGGATCAGAGGGGACCAGAGTGGATTGAAGTAGACCAGTTTGGAGGGTATACCATTGCTAGTAAGAGAGGATGGCGGCTAGGGAAGGATCGCTGCAGTGGGGGAGGTGAGGAGAAAGTGGATAGAGTAGCTAACCTAGGAACAGAAGCAATACGGCTTGCTGATGGGCTGCACATCAGCCACAGGGGAGAGAAAAGTGTCAGAGGCAATGCTCAGGGTTCCAGCTTTCATTTTGATAGAGAATATGATCAATAAGGACTGGGCTTTGGAGGAAGGTTCAGGAGTTACATCTTTAAAAAAATATGTTTATTGATTTTAGAGAGAGAAAGAGAGAGATCAATGGGAGAGAAACATCATGACCTGACTGGGGATTGAACCCTCAACCTTTTGGTGTACAGGATAACATTCTATCCAACTCAGTCACTCCAGCCAGGGTTGGGGTTACGTTTTGAGTTTACTGAATAGGAAAGATCCAAGTGGAGTTGTTGAGTAGACGGTTGGCTATTCAAGTATACGGCTCAGAAGACAGATCCAGACTGGAGATAGAAATTTGTGATTCATTTACGGAAGAAAGTCTCTCAACAGAGTGGAGTCAGAGTGCATCGGAGCACTGACTCGTGTGCTTTCTGAGAGGAGGGAGAAGGACCAGAGTTAGAGGTAACGCACCAGTAATTTTGACACCTATGCGAGTGTTTCGTGTCTGCGAAGGTGCCTATTTATCTTAACAGGAAATGGTTTGAGAAATAGCAAAGCTGTAGGATAAGGGCCACCTGTCAGAGACTGGTTCTATCTTAGCCCTTTGTGTCTACTCCCTAGCTCCTCAGCTCTCCTCACTGAGCACGTGCTGTTCATACCAGCTCTTCTTTTCCATTTCCTGAGAATACCAGACACTTCTCCTTCCATGTCCTTCCTTCCATTTGCCCCTCCTGAAGGACCTTCCTTATCCCTCTCCCTTCATCTAAATAGTTCTGCTACCGCTACCTCCTTTTGGAAACTTTCCTGGCTTGCAATTCAAGAATGACTTTTCTCCCCCTTTCTTTAAAGGTCGGGCTTGTAATGTTGTCTGTTTTCTGTTATTTTTGTTTTATCTCATCAAGTGATACAATGTTATGTAAATTCCTTGAGGGAAGGCATGTATAGGCAAGGTCTTTCACTACTCAGGGCTTGCTACTTACGTACCTTACCAGGAGGTGCCTTTCCTTGTGTGTGGTTTTCAATCTTGCTTTCCCAGTATGCAAGCCTGGCGTAGCCTTGAGAAAATGGGCCTTTAGTTGAAATCTGGATTTGGCTCTAAAGAAGTAAGTAACTTTAGTTCTGAGTGAGAGGCTATGTATTAAATGATACTGGAAACTGTAAGGATAAAGAGGAAGCTGTGTGTAAGAGAGATCTCTTGTTATATTGAGTGAAAAGAGAAAAGTGTAGAAGAGCGAGGTGGCTGTGCTACCATCTGTGTAAGAAAGCGGGGGAAAAGGAATATTTTCCTATTGCCTTTATAGCATAAAAACCTCTGGAAGAAAGAATAGTCTATCAAATTATGTGGAAACACTTGGACATCTTTATGCCAAAAAGGAAATTTGACAAAGACCCATATACCTTTCACAAGAATTTACTCAACATGGATCATAAACCTGAATGTAAATTGCAAAACTATAACATTTCTAGAAGAAAACATAGAAAAATTATATGGACCTTGGGTTTGGTGATGAGTTTTTATGATACAACACCAAGAGTATGATTTAATGAAAGAAAAATTGGTAAGTTGGATTTTACTAAAACAAAAGCCTTCTGCTTTGCAAAAGACATGATTAAGAGAATGAAAAACAAGTCACAGATTGGAGAAGCATTTGTAACACACATATCTGGTAAGGGATTTGTATCCAAAATATACAAAAAACTCTTGGAACTCAATAGTAAGAAGTAAACAAACCGCTCAAGTTAAAAATGGGTAAAAGATCTGAACAGACACTTCACCTAAGAAGATATATAAATGACTAACATATAAAAAGATACTCATTATGTATCATTAAGGAAATACAAATTTAATGAGATACCATTGCATACTTAGATTAGACGATTAGAATGGCTAAACCACGCCCCGCCCTCCCCCCCAATAAAACGGACAATACCAATCGCTGGTGAGGCTGCACAGCACATCCTGTTTATTGCTGGTGGGAATGTACTGCAGTGCAGCCTCTCGGGAAGAAAGTTTGACAGTTTCTTTTCAAAGCTAAATGTAGTCTTACTATACAATCCAGTAATCGGACTACTAGAAATTTACCCAGTTTATTTAAAAACCTTTTTTGCACAAACCTGTGTAACAATTTTATTAAACATCTTTGTACATAGTCACTCCCAAACCGGAAGTGACCAAAATATCCTTCAACAGATCAATGGGTAAATAAACTGTGGCACATTTATACAATGGCATACCATTCAGATTTAAAACGGAGTGAACTTTCAAGCCACTTGGAGACCTGAATGAATCCTAAATTCAAATAAGGCTTTCCTTCCAAAGAGGGTGGTGTGGAAAGAAAGGAGGGGAGGGGGAGCTTTGGGGCAGAAAGCCTGACAAGCACTGCCTCCACCAGGTCAACTCCAAGATCAATGTCAACACTGTCGTTGGCTGTATGTAGCCTTGATATAATGTTACGGCAAGTGTACTTTACCTCTGTGGCCTGCTTTCAAAAAACCTGCAAACCAAGTCTAAGAGTGAGAAGAACAGACAAATCCCAACTGGGGAAATTCTACAAACTACCTTGTCTGTACTTCTCAAAATCCTCAAGGTCATAAAAAAATACAAGTCAAATCTGAACTGTCACAATTATAAGGAGTCTAATGAGATTTGGTAACAGAATCTAATGTAGTATCCTGTATGGGATGGTAGAACAGTAAAAGGAGACTAAGGTAATCTGACTAAAGTATTGGCTTTAGTTAATAGTAACCTATCAGTTTGGTTCATTAACTGTGATAATTGTACCACACGAATAGGGCAAAATGACTGGCATCTATGAGAATTCTCAGTACTACTTTTGCAATTTTTCTGAAGAGCTATACCTATTCTAAAAAAGCTTATTGAAACAACATTGCAAGGATTACTCATGAAACTAGTAACTGTGGTTGCCTGTGAGGGACATTGAGTTCTGGGAAGATGGAATACAGGATGGGAAGAAAAATTTTAACTGAGCATTTTAAAGATACATTAATTCGGTTTTGGACTTGGATAGAAAAATTTTAATGAAGTGAGGAAAACCAAAGACTATATTTCTTGTTTGGGAACAATAATATTTCTTCTTTTTTTTTTAAAGATTTTATTTATTTTATTTTTAGAGAGAGGAGAAGGGAGGGAGACAGAGAGGGAGAGAAACAGCAATGTACGGTTGCCTCTCACATGGCCCTCACAGGGGACCTGGCCCGCAACCCAGGCATGTGCCCTGACCGGGAATCGAACCGGGACTGTCTGGTTCCCAGCCCGCACTCAATCCACTGAGCTACACCAGCCAGGGCTCTTCTTTTTAAGTCTTTAGTAAAACTTAGGAAGGAATGTAGAAAGTGCTCTGTGTGTTGGCCATAACTACATCTCCTATTATTATTTTGGTTCCTATTTCTTTGGTTTCTATTATTCTTTTGGTTCCTATTATTTTGGGTCCTATCTGAGTTCCTGGACAGCTGGCGCTCTACCCTAGGCTTAAGGCAAGATGTAGTTTTGTGATTCTAAGCTCCATTCCCTCTGCTGGTTCACTTAATAAATATTTATATTCAACTGTATTTGGAGGCCTTTACAGTCAAAACCTAATGATCCATTCTTTCTTTTGTTCCAGTAAGCTAGCTCATTGTTGGTTGCGTTTATTTTAAATTTCTTCTCCCAATTAAAATTTTTTCTATCTCAACTTTCCAAAGTTCCATGCTTTTTCTCCGGGCTCTCAGTGTCTTGGGAAGTTAGACACAGCCTTTTCTTCAGTAAGAACAGCACAGCTGCATCAGGCTATTTAAGGCTGTAATGGAACTGTTTCAAACAGGTATAAAGAACCTTATTTTTACATTTCATTTAACAGGGAATGCTTTATTTTCAACAACAGAGGCAGTTTATTATTGCTCTCACCATTGATCTCTACCTAGACCTTTGCAAAGGGGACTGAGTGCAGAACTAATGCGGAAGTTTACAGCTGGAAATAAAATCACTGGGTAAAGTATGAACAAGGGAAAGGAGGGGATGGAGAAACACCTCTTCCTGAGAAAAGACAGCATCACACCTTTGTGAGGCTGTTCCTTTCCATGTGTGCGGAAAGAAATAGGTAGGGGTCATCATAATCACTAGTTATAATCACAGATGTTATGCCATTTCTTCCCTCAAAAGAAACCTGTGAAGAGTGGAGGCTTCTGGAAATGACGCGTCTCGTTTCCATCCTCGCAGTGACTCATTCAGTGACTGAGGCAAGGATTGCACACATGATAGCTGGACTTGGAAGCCCTTTGTCTACCAGGTGTATTTTTTTTTTTCTGGCTTATTCTTTTTCTACTACACCATCCTACTCTGAAAGAAGGAAAAAGTTGTTGGGAGTAATGGAAGTTTGTTCCAGTACATTAGGACATCCCTTTAATTTCGTCAAATAACTCAGTAGGGCAGGAAGAGAACGTGGGGCCAGAGAGCAGATAAGATAATCTGATTTATGAAAGAACCCCTGAGGTGGTCGCTGCTGTGAAGTCCAAGGCAAAGGTGCTGGGACTGGACAGGGAACACAATGGATTGTGCAAAAGATACCAGTGTATTTCTTTGGTGTTTACTTCTGTTTTTAAAAAATCCTCACCCGAGAGTGTGTTTAATGATTTGAGAGATAAGGAAAGAGACGGGAAGAGAGAGGGAGGGCGAGGGAGAGAGAGAGAGAAGCATTGATGTGAGAAACTTCAATTGGTTGCCCCCTGTACGAGCTCCCAGTGGGGGCTGAACATGCTGCCTGTTGCTGTTCTGCATGACGTTCCAACCAGCCGAGCCACCCAGGCACAGCTGGTATTTATTCATTTAAATAGCTACAGAAATCCATGCATTTTAAAAGATGTGATTTATCGATATTGTTTAGGTTGCATTATTTGGGCAGAATTCCATTTCTGATATTAGAAGAAAATGCATACTTCTAAGTCTGTGGGGCTGTCTGTAGAAAATTGGTACTTGGAGTTTTGATCATTTAGCCAATGACCTCAGGCATTTAGTAGGGAAATTTCTGAGTTATAGTGTACATTTTTCAAGGTAAAAACATGTATATGTGAACTTAAAGTGTTCCAATTTCTGTTGATGTGTCACAGACCATGCCCAAGTTTATTGTGCTTGCAGAGTCTGTGGGTCAGGAATTTGGATAGCGTCCAGAGGGATGGCCTGTCTGTATTCCACAGTGTCTGTGGTTGCAGCTGGGAGAACTGTCTGGAGGTGTATTCACTCCTGTGTCTGGTTTCCACTGGTGGTTGGCTGGGATACCAGTTGGGGTGTCAACCCGAGCACCCGTGTGCAGCCTTGCAGTCTGGTTTAAGCTCCTGGCAGCCTGGTGGTCTCAGCGTAGTCAGGCTTCTTACAGGGGCTGAGGGCTACAAGCTCAGCACTCCGGCAAACAAGATGAAAACTGCATTACACTTTATGACCCAGCCTTGGAAGTCACTAAGCATTGCTTTTGTTTTAAAAGCACCGACAAGACCACCTAAATTCAAGATTTAGGGGGGCTTAGATTCCACCTTTTAGTTGGAAGAATGTCAAGATTACATTGCAGAAGAGTGTGTGAGACGGGAAATGATGTGGGTATTTTTGGAAAATACCATTTGCCCAATGGAGGATTAGTCCATGCAAGGCAGGTTATCTGTCATACACAAGACAGGATGTGACTGTATTCATGCCTTCTGCCATTTCTTTCTATTTATAGTCTAGCAATAGCTTTGTGTCCATGGTTACTCCTCAGTTTCTGCCTTTCCTGAGTTTCGTGTTCCTGTAGCTCTCTTTAATGAGTCAAGGGAGTCTATTGAATACCCTCTAAGTCTAAGAACCTCTAAATCTCATTAAAGATGTATTTTTGTTTAGCCCCAGTTCAGTGTTGGTCTGTGTGAAGAATGGTGTCTGCTTCATACAGTTACTTTAGGGTCCGGGTTTATTTTACTTAATGACACCGCCACTCATTAAGGCCTCAGAATCCTCTACTGGACTCTTTCCAGTTGGCCTGCATAGGGCACAACCTCTCCTAACTACCTAGCCTTGGTTGTACATTTCACCTCTGCTCATGTTTTGTTGGTGACAGCTAGTCATGTCTTGTGTGTGCCCAGGGAGAAGGGCAAGGCGTGAGTACTGGCTAGGCCTGCCACCTCTGCCATCGCCTGTCCTCTGTCCTCCAGGCTGCAAAGGGGCCTGGAACCTGAGCATCGTCCAGAGAGTCAAGGGTGGAATGAAACTAATTGACTAACCAATTATTCAGTTTCTTTTCAAGGTTATCCGTTTGCAAAGTGATGTAGGAATCTAGACCTGGAGCTGAACTGTGGCGTTATTTAGTTCTGGGGTTTCAGACTATTTTTGTAAAGGGATCTCTTTTATTCAAATGAGATCTTACAGGAAACTCCAATTTATAGAACAGATGAGAGTGAAGCTTCTCTCCTGCTCTGGCCTTTTTCCTGTCTTAGACTTTAAGGCCATTCCAAGGAATCTCAGGGCATTGTGGGTCAGATCTATTAACTTTTTTTAATAGACAGGAGAAACTGAGGCACAGAGAGGCAGGAGCATATTTGCCAAAGGTTTCATGGATGTCTGTAAACAGGTTTAAGGTTGAAATCAGATCTTGGTGTACTAGGACCAGTGCTCTGTGTATTTACTTAAAAATGGTGTCATCGCTTTTTTTCTCCAGTGTGCATAGTCCATGATGCCGCCAACCCGAGGTAGAACCCCTCCTGGGGTTCTTGGTACCTTCCCTTCACTATCCCAGCAGTGGGCAATGCTGTTGGTTCTGGATAGGTTGTGCCTAGCACTGAAGCAAGGGCTTAGGTTTACCGACACTTTGGTATGTAAACATAGGGAGCATTTTGCGTGAAAGCACTCACGGTGTTAGATGATGGGAAGGTCAGTGTAAGTGTCAGGATGCACGCATAGTTATGCACGGCCCAGAGAACGTGTCTTTATTCCTGGATGCTGTATTTACGGGGGAAATCGTTCATTTCACCAGCCCTAGAGCATGGAGACCAACATGAGGAAGCATCTGAAAAGAGTATGGAAGAATCCTTGTCCAGGGTGGCCTCATGGTGTAGGTGGGGGACAGAAGTATAAAGCTGGGGGTGTTTGGTCTGAAAAAGAAGCTTAGTAATGAATATTATTGCTGCTTTCAAGTATTTGCAGGATGAACAGGCTTTTCTGGGAGCCTGAGCACTTCGTTGAAACATCACACATGGCTGAGGACCAAGGCTAAGGGGAGAAATGCTGCCCACACAGTCTGCCTGGTGATTTTATCCCTTATCCAGCCGTCCCCCACCTCCGTTCCCCAATCCTGAGAAGACCCAGAAGCCCTTGAGGGCTGGAGAGAGAGGACTGGTCAGGTCAGAGAGATCCCTGGATGCTGGCCTTCAGTCGCTTCCCGGGCCCTTCCGCTCCCTGGGAGCACCGCAGGGCTCTTACCACCTCTAGCATCGCTTCCACCTCCTTCATCGTGACCCGCTGCCAGGAAGTAAAGCAACACCTGTGTGCTCCACAGCAGTGCTCCTTAAACTCTAATGTGCACAGGAACCACCTAGGGGCCTTATTCAAATGCAGATTCTGATTCAAGTAGGTCTTGGTGGGGGCCCCGGAATTCGAATTTCCACGGGTGATGCTGATGCTCAGCTATGGACTGTACTTTGGATGACAAGGTTCTGCTACAAATCCTGAGTCTTCCCTCCAGCCTCTACCCAAAGCATCAGGCAAATGACCACCCTTCTCCAAGTTGCTCTTAGACTCAGCCTCATGTCTCCATTAGCAGAGGGTTACTGCTTGGAAATACTGCACTGTTCCCCTTCTAGTACTCATGAAACAGTTTCATCCAGGTAAAACTTAGCCATCTTAATGCTTTTGTCATGTCTAGGACCAATTTAGCAATCACCTACATTTTTTAAAAATAAAAAGTGCATCATCCTTCCCTAGCCAGGTGGCTCAGTTGGTTGGAGCACTGTCCCATACACGAAAATGTTGTGGGTTTGATTCCTGGTCAGGGCACATACCTAGGCTGCGAGTTCAACCCCTGATCAGGGCAGGTACAGGAGGCAACTGATCGATGTTTCTCTCCCCTCCCCCTTCCTTCTTCTCACTAAAATCAATAAACATGTCCTCAAGTGAGGATTAAAAAACAAGCAATTAAAAAATCCTCTCATCATCCTGATTCTCCTCTAAGCTGTTTATCATACAGCATGTTTTGAGTGTGTGTGTGATGCTGTCAGAAGCTTTACTCAAAGACACAAGTGTCCATCTGCCTAACAATAGAGAAGGTGTCTTTTCCCAGAGCTGTGTGTTTGTGATTACCCCAAGGCGGCCCCTTGCCCTAAGGCTTTGCACAGTGATCTTTAAAAGATCTGTCTGTGCCGATGACAGGGTGCTCTGCAGAGAGAACCCTAAAGATTCCACCAAGAATCTGCCAGAACTCATAAATGAGTTCAGTGAAGTGGCACCGGACAAAACAAATATCCGGAAATCAGTTGCGTTTTTATGCACCAGTAATGGTCTGTGAGAAAGGGAAACCAAGGAAACAGCCCCACTTACTATTGCAGCAGCAGCTACCAGGGGTGTGAGAGGAGGTGGAGGAGGGTGAAGGGGGTACATGGTGACGGAAGGGGACTTGCCTTGGGTGGTGAGCATCCAGTACAATAATATGTAGATGGTGTGTTGTAGATCTGTACACCTGAAACCTACATAATTTTATTTAACCAATGTCACCCCAATAAATTCAATAAAAATTTAAAAACGATCTGTTTGTAATACATTGAGTGCTTGTTCACTGAGGACATACCCTGGAAATAATAATTAAATCTGGTGAGATGTATCTGCCTCTTTTTATTTTTTTTTTTTAAATGATTCTATCAGGTGATCTCTCTGAGCATTTCTCATTGTCATTTATTTTTGTTTTTATTTTGCTTTCTTCATTGTCATTTATTGAAGTCCCTTCAAGGTCATGTTTATTCCTCCAGTAGAAGCTTATTGGTCAAAATAATTGAGCAATTTCTCATTATGTGCTAATCTTGTTAAGGTCTCAAATTTTAAAATTATGCTGGTTTTTCTTTAGAGGAGCTGTGTTGTCTTGGACAAGGTATTACTATCTCTGATCATATGTGAACTCAGCTGTGACACAGGGATAATATATCTACTTTGAAGAAAATAAATGAGATGATATTTATGAAAGCACATGGCAGTCAGTCATGAAGTGCCTCCCAGTCCTTTCTCTTAGGCTAGTTTCTAGCTTTTTGTGGGAGTGACAAATATTTTATTTCCTTTTCCGCTAGTCTCAAAGCATCTTAAGAACAGGATTTCTGTTTAAATCCTTTTTTAGTCCTTCATTATGTGTTCAGTAACATCTTGAATGCATTAATGAATGACCAGATAATCTCTAAAGTCTTTTTGACCTTTGAAAGTCTGATTGTTTGATTCTTCTAATGTTTTAGCTGCATAGAAGAAATTGGGAGGATTCTCTTAAAATGAATGTCTTCTATGTTAAGGGATTTCTTTTTTTTGCAGTCTTATAAAATATGTATTATATTTATTATTACTAATATGTATGTGGGCCCAGGAACCTGCTGCAATAGTGTATTTGGAGTTGGAAAAATGTAATTGTATAATACATTATGTAATAAAATCATAGAATCATGCACCAAAACTGTAAGCAGCCTCTTCAGTGGATGGCCTCGGGCCTGCTTCTTTGCCTCGTGCAGATGCGGTGGGTCAGAGGCTGGACTTGACTCCGCTTCCCCTGGCACTGCTCTCTTGGGAAGATCCCTGTGAAAGACGAGCAAGAAATATGCTGTTTTCTCTGACACGAGATTTGGGAGTCATGAATAATAGAGGCTGAGTTTCATGATACATTCATTTTGGTTCTCATAGAAGATGCATTTCATGCTTTAGATTAAGTACAGTCTGGGTGGTGGGGTCAGGCCAGCTCAACGGATGAGAGGAGAAGCTATAGGTCCTTCCAAGTCTGGGGATTGGACCTGGTTCCCTGTGCAGGCGAGTCACTTTTGAGTTGTTGGTATGAATGGGTTGCTGGGAGATAGTTGCCTGTTGAGACCTTCTTTGCTGCTTTGTCATCTGCCTCTGAGATGGGCGGAGAACTGGTGGAAGGACCGAGGCCGTCAAAGGGAGACCTGAGTTTAAATCCTGACTTGGGTATGCGGACCAGTTCCAAAATCTCAGTTTTTTGCTAGTGGAATAGGGGTGATAATATCAGTCTTGTAGGTTTTGGACGGGGATGAATTAGTCTGTGCGAATGGCCTAGGGCCCTGCCTGACATTTCCTGACCGTGGGATCAGGCCCCGTGGCGAGGACAGGAGAGGCGCAGGAGACTCGGGGGTCTGCCACTCGTGAGAGTCTCAGCCCTGGTGCATGTCTGAGGAGTGTCCCAAAGTCGCCGGCTGCACTTTGTGACTGAAGCGCAGACCACAGGGGTGGCACTAAGAGTTTTCATGGATCTAGAAACATGGTAACAATCTGGGGAAGGAAAGAATTCAGTTGCATGTTTTATTCTATGATGATTTGAAATTCTGGTCTGTACGTGAGTAGTTCGAACGTTTCCTCCCCCACTCTTTCAGGAATAGTTGTCTACGTACAGGGGATGTGCAGGGGGTGTCAAAACAAACAAACAAAAAAAGGCCTCATATTCTCTTTACTCTCTTCGCTCTGACTGTGAAATCCCTGATGTCCACCACGCCTGCTATTTTTCTTTCAGTCTTGAAAAAGTAAAAATGGCAGCAGTAAACATAACAGTAAATCCACTCCATGCGAATGGTCTTTTTTTAGACCATAGAAAGAAGGTTCTGAATTGCTTTTAAGTATTTAAGAGACACTGCGCAGCGTTTTGCTAATTAGTTTGTGGCCAGCCACCTCGCAGCGACTCAGTTAATGTCCATTTCAGAGGCTCAAGGTGTCCCCATCAGGGCCCTCGGGGGCATTGGGTTCCGTGTGGTACATTTGATTTTGGGTCGCGGTGCTTTGTGTCATATTTCAGTCATTTTAGCTCCTGAGAAACCTAGTGGTAAGCTAGTAAGCAGCGAGGACTGACGAAACCTGTGCTGTGCAGAAGGAAAATAAAACAAATTTTTGCTGCTTCCCACACAGCTACTTTGAACTGGAGAGCAGTGGTCTGAGGGATGAGATTCGGTATCATTATATACATGACGGGAAGCCCAGGACGGAGGCGCTTCCCTACCGGATGGCAGACGGGCAGTGGCACAAGGTCGCCCTGTCAGTCAGCGCCTCTCACCTCCTCCTCCACGTCGACTGCAACAGGTACGTCTTTGCCTTTGATCTTTCCTGATCTGTCCTGGAAATCGAGCTGTTGGGAAGGGGTGGGGGGGGGCATCAAGCCCCTTGCTGGGAAACAAAATCCAAGGGACCCTCATTGTAATTTAACGCGCCGAATGGGCCATTAGGCATGCTGGAATGACCCACTGTAATACACTGAGAAAGCAGTTCATTAAGGTGAAACAGTATCCTGTGATTAGGAACAAATGTACAAAAGGTTGATTGCAGATTGGGGAATATTAAGTGCCCCTCCGTGTTCTCCAGGCACTGTCTGAAATTCCATGGAGCTGTGGTCACAGTTAACTGTGATCTATTGTTGAGTTCGTTTCACTCGGAAGTGATTCAGTCAGTCTACCTTTGAATGAATCTGAGTAACCCGTGCTACTGAAGCAGCTAATTCTATTTTACTTCATCAGGCACAGCTTGGCTTACATACCTTCTCCAAATAGAGACTTTTTAAGAGGCTGATTTTGAATCTTTTGGAATAGATGCCATCCGTTCTCTGGAGAAATGAGCCTTTCAGGTTGTTGGAGGGTGGCAGGCCCATTTGTGAGGTCTGGGGGGGTTTCACGGGAGGTAGTGGGTTGGAGTATGAGGGCGATACTCGTCCCTAGATCTGTCGTTGGGGTCCAGTTTGCTGCCAGCTGAAGAAATGAGACTCTTGGTCTCAGCTGGATCATTTGCGGCTGGACAGTTGGATAATGGTGGTCAAGGGGGTGTTGGATCCCTCCAGAACTCAATGAAAATCCTTATGGATAGTGATCTGGGTCCCATTACTGAGACATTTTTGCATTGTAAGCACTGCCCGTGAATTGTTTGTTCTCATTAATGGTAATGGCAAAGTGAAAATGACTGCGCGGCCATAGGACTTGCTCCCTTGGGCCCAGAATAAAGAACAGGTGTGCTGGGGACAGCCTCCCTTCCGGAACCCAACAGAAGGACGGATAGGCCAAGGTCAGTCAGTTTCGGACTACATTTCTGATGAGGAGATTGTTCATGCGCTTGCCACCCTGGCTCCGTAGTCTCTTTTGGAAGAGGACCTGGGAGGGCAAAGAACAGAAAGTAGTGTCAAGGTGAAGGGAGGTTTCACCATGTTTAAGTGAGTCATGGTCCATTTTGATGTCCTCTATTTAAGGTACTTTCTGGATTTCTGAAGAGTTGCCCAGATATAATATGTGTGCATGAACAGAGTTTCCATAGAAACCATTGGCTTTCTACCTTGCAGTCCTGGGCTTGGCAGCTGCAATCAAGGCAGCTTCAAGCCGCTGTCTTCGTTTATTTCTATCTTCAAGAGCTGATCGTCTCCTTCAGCTCCCTGCAGCTTAAGGCACTCTTGCTCCCCCTGCCACCCCCGCATGCTGCCGAATGGGAGAGCAGAGGAAGGACCGTGCATGTCCTCCTTTGCTGTAGGCCGGAAAGAGGCCTTGAAGCCCTAGTTTAGCGTCAGTAATTCCCAGTGGAGGCATTCTGGAGACATGGCTGTTGTCTTGCTATGCAATTTTTTGCTTCCTCCCTCCAAAAGTTTTATCTCCCTCTCCCCAATGTTCTTTTCTCTGGAGAAGGGGAAAAGAGGAGAGAGGATATGTCGTTGCTAATCTAAGGTTTCATGGCTTCATCAATTCTCTGGTCCCCATGAGAGCTCCCGTCCTCAGCCACTTGTTCGCTGTGTGAATTTGGGCAAGTTAATTTCTCTGCATCTCAGTTTTTTAATTTGTAAACTGGGAATAATAATACTAGTATATACTCATAGATGGGAATGTTAAATGATATAATCCATGACAGTGCTTAGGGCAATGCTCGGCCTTTGGTGTCTGATACATGGTGGTCGTTGTTACGATTATTTATTCTGCGTCTGTGGTGCCTCTTTGTCTCCAAACTTGCGTGTCCTTCTTGGCTACATCGACCTCTCTATCTGGAAGGTTGGGGAGAGGATGGGAGAGCTAGAATCCACAATATTCCCCAGGGTTAGCCCTATCTATAAAGAATGGACTGAGGAAATTCTGAATATTCCTTCCCTTCTTTAGAAATTTTTCATACTTTTGTTCATGGCATAGCATGTTGTTTTTTTTGTGTGTGTAAGATCTTGGAGGGAAAACATAAAGTTGCTGCCAGTTGATGATTCATGGACCCAAACACGAATGACTTTTTTAGATAGGTCAGGGGAAAGAAAGGCCTGGAACGACTGGGCTATAGGAGAAGTAAATCTTGATTTTGGTGTAGGAAAAGTCTAGAAACATAGTCCCCAAACCTGACTGTACGTAAGAATTACTGGGAAACTTATAAGAAGATGCATGGGCAGCCAGGCCCCATCTGTCCCACCGGATCAGACCCTGAGGGTTGGAACCTGAGGAGGTCTATTTTTAGCAAGCTCTCCGTGTAGTTGTATGCAGCCAGTCTAGACTCCGTGCATGGACTGTGGGGGGAGAAGCTGGATGAGAGGCGGGGCTGCAAGTAATAAGTGGGGGACCCTGAAGCAGACCTCCTGTGAGGAGAAGGAAAAGATTAAGGGGAGGGTAGTATCTAATGCACAAAACAAACTTTTCTTCTTCACAATTTTCTTCCTGGCCAGCACTAGCTGATTTTCAGTGGTGGAAGCTCAGGCTTACTTAGCAAGGTGCTGATCTTATCTAGGCCACCCTCCCAAGAGAAGGGATTTCAAAACAACTGGTTTCTTACTCTGTAAGCTATGCATTCCATCCCATCATGAGATTCTTACTTTTTGATTCCTTTTACCTTTAGAGTTCTATTATCTTATTTTTCCCAACTCATCACCTACAAGAGTTCTGCTGGCTAGGTGATCAATGGTGGTGTGATAGATAACATTTATAGAGTGTTGATTGTTCTAGGCACAGTGCTAATTAAGCATTTTACATAATTCATTCATCCCACACTCAGTGCTGTTGTTTTTCTCATTTTAAAATGATGGACCTGAGATTGCACTGTATGTCTGCAACCCTGCTGCTAATAGGTGGCAGTGCTAGGATTTGAACCCAAGTCTGACTCTTGAGCATCTGCCCTAGCTAAGAGGCTGTTCAGCCCAACAGTGGGGACCATTGGCCCTGGACTTGGAACTGAGAGGGAAGGCAAGAACCTGGTGCAGTGTGAGCAGTTTGCTCCTTTCTAGTATTTTCCTCCCACATGTGTTATATTGCTTATCTTTGGAATTGTTTGGTAAGATGTCAAGTCTTATTAGTGGAACCCAAGGCATTGGCATTGGGGGTATGAAGGGACCTACATTTATGGGCATCTACTGCAGGCCAGGTAATATGTGAGGCCTGGTATTCCTTAGGCTAGCCATATGGGGACAATTTTATTAGACTCAGATTTGAAATTAGAAAGACTCAGAAAAGATAAGTAGCTTGGTCCCAATCACATAATGTAATAAGCAAAACTTTTACTGGGATCTAACTTTCAAACGTTAGCCTTACCAGCCCTCACACAACCTGTGCAGTTCATGGACACTTCCCAGGATGGAGTCACTGCCACGCCAGGGAGTCTTCCCAGGGGGGATGCTGCAGAAGGTGCAGGGGCTACAAATCTTTCCCAGCGGGAAGAGAAGGTTTCCCAGGCCATTCCATTGCTCCAAGGAACTCTAAGTGTGGCAGGATTTTCCACCTGTTTTTTAGGTTAGAGTTGAGAAGCAGAGCCTTTTCAGACCTGATTACACAAATTGTCAAAGACAAGCGACTGCTATTTGCACCGGCAGTTTAACACTTTCTGCTTGCTTCTGAGACTTATACCTTTCTTTCTGCTCCAGCTGCTTATTGGGCCTAATTAGAAGCTCCCACAGTGTGGGTAACAGCTTACTTCATGTTAGAAACAGGAAAGGGATCATTTGATTGGGCAGCCAGACTGCCTTGGCTTTTTCTCCAGCTGCCTTTGCATCAGTATTTGCCATCAAAGCCTAGAATGAGGCCTGAATGCACCTTCCTCAGATTCCACGCCCCCCCCCCCAGCTCACCCTGCAGCCTGTCCCCATTACTCAAAGCCCAGAGGCCACTGATATGTGGCATTCAGTGCCTAAGTGTCCTTTCTCATTCCCCACGAAAGGAATTTCCTTCTCTTTATTTGGTAACTTTTAATTATTTATCCACATTTCATATTAAGGTATGGGACACACTATCCCTGCCTGGCTGTAGACGATACAAAGAATTCTTGCCACCACAAAGCTCATGGCTTATTCATGTAGTCATTGTAAAGTCTGAAGCCACCAGGGCCACCACCGTGATTGGGCCTGGTCCCTGGATTCAGAGAAAGCATGGGCTGAGCCTTGTGAGCAGGCTGATTCGACAACTCATAATAGCAGCTGAGCAGTGGAAAGACCTACAAAAAGTCACTCTCAACATCTTGGTCTTGAGGTGACAATGGAGCTGAGCATCTCAACAGCGAGGGAATGGACTCAAAAATGTTTTCCAGTGAAATGGCACATTTATCTAGCCTTCATCCCACACATTCTGCAAAATGCAGGTGCCCTCACTCTGAGCCAACCTCTTCTTGCCTCTCTGCTGGAAAAAATTCTCTTACACAGTCACATTGCAACAGAGCTCCAAACGCTTGTTTCTTTTGTTCAGACTGTGCAAGTGTGCACAGCACACACGTAACTGCACACATGTGTGCCTATACATACACACACCTCTGCAGTTTGACAGTTACTGTGACAAGAGGTTAACGCAATGATTATAGTCTAGACAATAAACATATTTAGATTTTACTTTTAACACATGCTGTTTATTCACTGCAGAGCACATTCATGTTTGCATATGACTGATCTCGAAGAGCGTGCAGAATCGGAAAAAGAAACTTACTGCAAATCACTGTACATGTCAGTAATTTGAGGTTTCTGTCTAGTATTTCAGAGTAACTCCAGGATGTGAGCATCTGTTTCTATCTCTAGGTTTTCATAATAAATATGGTGATATGGCATCTTCCTTTCCAGAGAGCTCCTGAAGTATTTACAAACATCATCTTATTAGACGTCTCATTCTTTAAAGTAGTTAAGCTCTACATATATAATGTACTGCATCGATTTTACACAAACATTTTCGCTTACAGCCAGGATAGGGAAATTAAGAAATGACTATCAAAGGTTATAGCTTCCAAGAGAGCCAGGCCAAGACTCTTGCTCCCCCCCCCCCCCGCCAACTGATACATTATTCCCCTCACGAACAGGAACACATGCACAAAACTCATCATCAAAATGAGCTAAAATCAAATTGAGAAGCCAGCGTATGCCTCATGTCCAACTAACACAGCAGCTCCAGATTCTCTGTCTAGGAAGATAAGACGTACCCATGTGTGAATTTGAGTAACAGTACAAAGCAACATATAAGGGATCATAAGGAAATGCAGGATGGATTGCTGGAGTCCTGGTAGAGACCAGGAAGTCTGGGGGATCACAGAAGAGGAGCTTCTGGGGATGTGAGGTAGCCTCTTAGTTTCTTGCCATCCCAGGTGAGAATGCATGACAATTGCTGCAGCTTTCCAGTTTTGCTGCTGTGTGATTTCATCTGTACCAGTCATGGGAGAATTGGGCTTGGAGTGAGGTTCATTTTGTAAGTATTACAAAGCCAGTCGTGGTATCAGTGAGAGAAGAGTATGAATGGGTGAGTGGTGTCAAGTTGGCAGTGAGGGGAAGGGATGGAGGAGGAAGTGTGAGAGGGGAGGAAAGAGAATGAAGAACTCTTCTCCATGTGACCAGGCACACGAGCTCTCTGATTTAGCCTGGACTGGAAGGAATACCAGGCATTTTTCTTGCCTTTGCCATTTATATAATGGGATCTATAGGCAGTGATGCAGGAGTGTGAAATCAAGGAATCTAGGTCTTAAATTTTTATTCAAGATTGATCATTCATTCATTCATTCATGCCAGGATCTGTGCTTGCATCTGTAAAATGAGAGTGGTAGTAACTTTTTTAACTACATTGTTGTACGAATGTAGCAAGAGTTAGTAAAATCCTCAGAAAATTTCAAGCTCTAATACAAACATCATGAAGTACTACAGACATACACCAGCATATAGGAAGATGTTAGAATATCATATTGAAAGTGGGTTCAACTGAGTCCAGTTTCCACCTGTATAAAAGCAGTGGCTGATGTTCCATGGATCAGGACTTAGTGTGCCACGTGGATCCATGGTGCAGTGCAGGGTTTGACGTTGGTCACGCCCCTGAATGTATTCTCACTGCCAAATCCTAGGCTAGGTTTTCCAGTAGTTTGTCTTTTAGTTCCGTGGTGGGGAGTGCAGCACAATGGTGCACAGTTTTTATGCCAACAGAGTCCTTTAAAAATATAAAACTGAACCTGAGTGGGGAAGAAAATACCCCCTCCAGTGTGATGAGATCTTCGGGTGATCTTGTCAGGGCCTTGAGAATAAGACCTGGCCTCTTCCCCTTTTTATTCTTGTGGGAAAGGAGGTTCAGAAATCTAATTTTCCCTCCTAAACTCATGACCAAAATTATCACAGATTTTATGAGGCATGTGAAGCCAGGTGAAGTTTTACTGAGTGAGGAAAGTCATTTTTTATAATTTCCTGTGTCTCCTAAATAAAATAGTTACAATTTGTTTCTCTACTTTGAAGTTCTGGCTTTTAGCACAAAAATGTTCTTGGCAGAAAACTTGAGCTAAAAGAAATTGTTAAATTTGTATGTCCCTGGGAAAGTTGTTCACCGTCTCTAGGCCTTAGCTCTCTAGGTACCATAAGGGGCTTGGACTGGTGATTTTTATGTCTTCTTCCATCTCTGACCTTGGTATCTCTTGCTGATTTGCTTAATGGGATGCTTATATAGAGGACACAGGACTTTTTTTTTTTATCATCGTCATCATCATCATCATCATCATCATCATCATCATCAATCACCATCACCACCACCACTTCAGGACCATGGACAGCAACTCAGCTCTCCCTAGTCACAGGGTCACTTTTGTGGTAGACCAACAGGGGCGTTAAATCATTTGACTTGATCTGTGGGTAGACAGTGCAACATGCTACTGGGCTGAGCAAAGACTACTTACCCTAGATGGCCATTGTTTTTTTCGCAATTGCCAACCTCCTTGCTGGAGTTGATGCCAAGCCAAATATGCATTTTGGATGCTCATTGGTGTTGGTGTCTTGTTCTCCCTACTCTGTGTTCTTTATTTTTTCCAGTGTTCTCTGCCCCAGACATGTGACGGTGGACCGCCTTTGGGAGGGGTGGGGTGGGGTGTGCAGGCTGCCCTGGCCATGGGGACTTTGGTAGTTTAGTGACCTACAAGATAGGACAGTGTACTGCAGCCAGCAGGTGATGGATAGTTGTCCTGTTGAAAACTGTACACGTTCTCTGAAGGGGGAAAAAGACTTTGCTGCCAAACTGCAGAGATGTAAATAATGGGAGAGAAGGAGTCTAAAGGTCTAGGTGGCCAGGGTAATGCATTCAAAGCTGTAGATCCTTTGGCAAAGGAGAGAGTGGCTGCTTAATTGTTAAGGTAGCCTAGACATTACTGTGTTGCATGTCTCATTCTACTGAACACCGCTCCCTCCGCTTCTGCCCATGGTGTGCACCCTGTGGGTTATTTATTCCGACCTCATTAGGTGGGTTTTGAGTTTAACTTTGTCCTGTCTTCTAATGATATCAGTAGAAGATTTATTTCTAATTTTGTCTTTTCAAGAACCTTTATCTGTTCCCCTTGTTCCCTGGTGGGTTTAAATATGCCTTTGGTTAATCGTGGGCTCAATGGCAGGGAGAGGTAGGAGGTCCAAGGATTCATTGACGTGCACGAGGAGAGAATGGCCTGCATCTCTGCACCTCAGCCTGCACTCCCAGGCTTTCAACATTGCAAATGGAAAGGGCTAAAAAGAAATCCAATATAATCTTCCCTGTGTATGGGAGTTTGTTGGCTACCTGAGTCCATGCGCAGATTAACAAGAAGGCACCTCATTGCATACATGGAGCCCAAGATAAATTAGAATACAGAGGAAAATAAGACTTCATTTCTAGCTCCTAGTGATTTCATCTACAGGCCTTCAGACACATTTCCAATTGTATTGTATTGTATGGACATGGGCCTACAGAGGATGAATGGAAGGGAAATAGGTGACAAGAGAAATAAATGTTTTCTTGGAGGAAAAAAAAATCAGCACTAGCATCTTTATTGTTGTAATTTTACGCTGTCCTTTTTGATGGATATGCATGGCTATTTCTTTTAAAAAGGAAAGCAAGGAGAGCAAATAAAAAGTCAAACCAGAACAATACATGTTATGGAACTCTAGTTTTTTAAAAAAAATGTACATTTATATATTAGTCATTTCTGTTCCTTTATGCCTCACTTGTTAGAAAAGAGCATTGGGCAATAAAAAATGCATGAGCCATGAGGACTTTTTAATTGAAAAAAAAGAAAGAATTCCAAATATGCATTAGTTTTCTACTTAGACCAAGGGTACTTCTGCTGTCATTGAAAAGAATTGATTTTCCGCACTACCATATAGAAATTTATCTATCTTTCTGGAAACTTTAATTAAATTAATGTTATAAATAATCACAGCCAGAGCGGTTGGATGCAAGCAAGCGGATGCACAGTTGCCCTGCTCAGCTGCTCTTCTTTTAGGGTCTGTGGTGAGGGTGAGGTGAGAACCTTGGGAGAAAAAGGTTTCTCTGCATTCTTTTCCCTGTGGTGACCCTAAGTGCAGTTGACTTTTGTCCCTTAGTTCATCCTTAACTTCTTGTGAGTGCTTCTCCCAGCAGGAATCCCAGAGCCACTAAGCCAGTAGCCAGTAGGTTAATGTGTTCTGGGCCCGCACCTGAGGGTTTTTCTGGGCAATTAGAGTGGAAATAATTTCCCTTCTCCTCCAAGGACTTGCATGCTGCAAGGGCCTGTCTCTGACTTCCTTGGTAATGTCAGGCTGCATTTCTAGTTATTAATGTCCATTAGTCTGAGGGTATCACTTTCCTGACAGCAAATTTCACACATAAGAACTTAACAGCCTACGAGCTGGGGCCATCAGCTGGCTTCTCAGGGACACTCAGAAAGCCTGTATTACCTGCAATGGCATTTTCTTTCCACTGGAGGTAAACAGCTCCAGGCTGTGACACATCGTGATATGTCCTCAACAGGACACTCAGATCACTCTGTTGTTCAGTGCACTTTTGCTGGTATCTGCTCTCCATGTCTGAGCTGTCTTTGAAACCCAAGTGTGGCAGGAGCTGAGGCACATGTGGTATAAATGTCTTGAATGCTTTGACATTTTGACCTCAGAGGCCCAGTACCCTGCAGGGGAAACTCAGACGGTTTTGCTCAGTTGTGACTGAGTTGAGGTTGGTGCCTCATATTTTGTTAGAGATGATGTGTGCGTTCACTGGATCTTTACTGTGGCCCTCTGAGGTGGGCTCTCGGAGAGTTAGGGAGTTGCGGTGGAGCGGGGTTGGGGTAAGGAAGCGGCAACCTGCAGCTAGAGATCAGAGGTCCTTCCTTCCTGCTCTTCAGGGATTTTATTCTCCCCCAGTGCCTCCACCTTCTTTTTTCCTTCTCTTCCTTCTCCTCCTGCCTTTTAACACCCCTCTGTGACAAGATAACACTTCTAACTTCTCAGGGAAAAAGTCTAAGGTAGCAATTTTTAACCTCTTTTTATGTCCCGGCCCATATAACCTAATTGATAAAATTCTGTGGCACACCAAAAAGTATGTTTTGCTGATCTGACAAAAATAGGTATAATTTTGATTCATTCACACTGGACAGCTCTCATCATTTTCTAATTTGACAGTCTAAGGAAAAGAGGTCAGTGCCCTGACTAAATACTCAGGTAGTGCGTATTTTAAAAATTCTTGCGGCCCGCCGGTTGAAAATCACTGGTCTAAGGCATCCTGTTTATACACTGAAATGAAGGTCAAGTTTGATTATTACTTTGTGAGGTAGGGGATGCCAGTCAACCCACAGGGCTACTTCCCTGTTGGATCAAAATTTACCTCGTTACAAATTCTAACCACTGTTGGTCTTTAGACACTAGAAGGTTTATGTGGTATTATTTTTGGATGTAAAGACTCTCCTTTTTTCTTCGAATCTAGACTGTTGATAGACAGGTTCATGACCTCAATACCACAGAGATAATATTGGGTCAGCTTTTTGAATGGCCCATCATCCTGGTATGATGTGTCAGCCTTGCACGTGCCTCTGTGCTGATGTGTGATGGCCAAGGACCTAATCTTAAATCATGACTGGCTGCAAATGAGCCATTCGGCTATTTCTTCAAATGTGGAATAGATGCGTTACACTCGTCTCCGGTGCTACATGGGTGATTTTACATTGCTCCAGTGTAAATTTTGATACTCACTGTTTCAAGGTGGTAAACTCTCTGTGTTCTTTAAGGTGACTTTGCAATCACATGGTCACATTGAAAACTACTGGTGGCGGAATAAAGGGTTGGCTGTGGGGGCCCATTTAGGTGGGCATTTGTTGTTGTTGCTTTTTTTATTGGTATCTAATTAGGTACGCACTGGAGTCTGCGGGAGCTAATAAGAGAGTAAGGCACAGGAAGTAGGTGAGCACATTGGGCTCTGAGTAATTTTCGCAGGTAACAATTTTTCATGGACATTAGGGTGATGAATAAGGACTTCACACTGCAAGTCTGGGCATGGTATCCCTTTCCCATGCCAACACACACACTCGGGCTCATTGAATGTTCTCCCCTCAGTGTTAGGCTAAAAGTCGCAATGCTTAATATAGCTTACAACAATTTTGCAGGCTGGTCTGTGTTTCTTTATTGCATTAGATTTCCCATTCCTCTGATCTCAAGTTCTCTTAGTTTTAAAAGTGTATCATATTCACGTCAGCCATAGGATCTGTGTCCATGCCAGATCTAGACTATCAAGTTCACTTTCACTTATCCTTTATTTTCTGGGAGAGAGAAAGAAGTCTCTTGTGTTGTACATTTTCATGATAAAATAGCGATCCTTTTCTGCAGAGTAGTTTTGGATCCTTTGACGGGTGTTTGCCTTTGCCGGGGGCGGTACGCACCCTGAGAGATCCCCCTTGTGTGCCCCACGTAAATGTGTCACCGCGCCGTCACATAGCAGGTGGCCAACTCGTACTTGTGATTACCTGAGTGCGTGAATACGTGGAAGGGTTGTCATCTAGGGTCCTGTGTTTGCGGCTTCTGGCCTGTGACGCTAGCTTTCTAGC
Organism: Micronycteris hirsuta; assembly: GCA_004026765.1. Lineage (NCBI taxonomy): Eukaryota > Metazoa > Chordata > Mammalia > Chiroptera > Phyllostomidae > Micronycteris > Micronycteris hirsuta. The sequence continues at coordinate 27,659 of PVJI01019765.1, forward strand.
TGATTCCATTTGTTCTGTCTCCTTGTCCTTTGCCTTGATCTCATCCGTGTAGAATGGACATCCTCGCTATCCAGGCTACCTGTGCAGCGTTGTCGTGAAGGCCAGGTGAGAACCTACATGGGAATGTGTGTTGTCAATCTCCATGTGCTTTGTATATACTAGGCTGAAGGAACGGTGAAGTGATCTTACTATTTCTGCCTTGAACTTTTGAGGATTATTCTTTTTTCGTAAGGCAGTTAATCTGTGAAAGGCTTTTGGTGGTTTCCTGGTCTGATTCATAGCTCAAGGTGAACCGTGCCTTGCTCTCAAGTTGAATTCACACGTGTCCTGTGTTGGAGGGGCTGTGGCTGGCACGAAGGAGTGGAGGTGATTTCCAGAGAGGGTAGGAATGTCAACCCGTCACCGGGAGGACTAAAGGCACCTGCCCCCTCTGCTGGAGCGCAGACACAGCTGGGTACGTGTGTTTGCCTGTATGAGATCTCACCATCATAAAATTCTGTGGGTGTGCTTCTTAAAACTGCATTTGAGGCCCGTAGTAGGGGCCTCCCCTCGAGCCCGTTAAATTAAGCCTTTTGGGCAGGGTTTCATGAGTGTCCCCTGTTGTTTTGGTGTAGCCTTACTGTGAAACTCAATGCATATATTTTTTCTTTAATTTTCTAAATGGGTTTTTCTTATCAGCAGAAAAGTTCTATTCCTTATAAGGACAAATAATTTATACCACATCTAAGGCCTTACTTTACAGACACAAAGACCAAAGTAGCCATTCAAAGCATTAGATACTGAGGTACGAGACGCACAACGCCGGAAATGCTTCGCTGCCTGAAACCTGCACCAAATTGCTCCATGGACCACTGAGCTGTGCTAGCGCTTGGGTGCAGCTGAGGGGGGCGAACAGCCACAGAGCCGAAGGGGAACAGCTGTTTTCTACAAGCACAGAAGCATTTTAACACATTGTGTACCGCATAGAAATCTCTAAGACATACACCAGGGACCGCACGTTTTTGGGCAAACTTGAAGACAGAGACTATTTGAATGACCAAAATACAATGTAACTGCAATGCTTTATGGGTTCGCGCAATTATATAGTTTTTCATAGATTGACCTGCATGGTTTCCACCAATGAGATCACTTCATTCGATGTGGACAAGACAGTGTGTTGACATCTAAGGTCCATAACAGATGGCACGCGAAACACGAGAAAACTTGTGAGCGGTCCTTAAGTTGTTAAGATGGCATTGGTAGGGATATATTTTGATGGTGAAGGGAAGAGGGGGAGAGAACTTAGTCCCTTCCCGCAGAACATTAGGCAGCCTTGCAGAGGGACATGGCAGAGAAGCTGGCTTCCCCTTGCTTTTAAATTATGAAAGGGGCTTGCCCGATTCACAAAATTAACAAAAAGAAAATACATACAGGAAGTTATAAGGGCAGTGATTCTAATGGACAATGTGCAGGTTGAGGTGAAGATTTTTGCAGTGTAGGTTTGTTTTAGCTTTATATGATGAAATATCTGTAACTTACTATAATGCATTTCCTATGTAAATTACATGACATTTAATAAAACTACTGAAGAACATACAAAGTATGAAAGGTGCGAGCTATTTAAAACCATACGCTACCCACCACCCTGCCCTTAATTCCATTCACAGACGTGATCATTTACAATTTTATCTCTTCTCTAGATTTTTTCTTTGCATATACAAACCCATTTTTTTCAATAATGAGACAGCCCTGTGTGTAGTGTTCTTCGATTTGCTTTTTTCATTTCACAGAATAAAGCTTGAGACACCAGTGAGGTGCAGCTGGAATCTGTTAAGGAGGAACTCGGGCTGCTTTGCTTTCGCAGGGAAATCTGGGCAGCGCTGTGCCTCGGCAGAGTGTGGAGCAGTGTCCCCCACAGGCCCCCCGCCTCCTGCCTGGGCTGGAAGCCATGCCTCTGGCCGGTCCCACGCAGTGGTGACTGCAGAAACAGGGCAGGGAGGCCCGGCCCTTGGATCGGCACGTGCTGTCTAGGCTGTGCAGCTGGGTGAAACCAGGGCAGTCAGCCTATGCTGAGATGGGAACGACCAGACTGACGTGGGTACGTGATGAGGGCCAGGTGCTCCGAGCAAGGGCGTAATGCTCAGTCTTACCTTGTGTGGCTGAAGTGGAGCCGATGCCATCAGGGGTCAGGTATCAGGTGAACACAATGAGACAACGTATAGTTTGGTGGCTAAGTGAACACGCTTTTGGAGTTGGGTAGCCCTGGCTTTCAGCTCTGGCTCTGCCACTAGCTTTATGACCGTTGGCAAGCTACTTTCCTTTTCTCAGCCGCAGTCATGAGATAGGGATAATAATTATGCCTCCCTCATGAGGTTGGAATTAAAAGTGACGGTGCACATGGGTTTGGGAGGACTCTCCTGGTTGCAAACAGCAGTGGCTTCAACTCTTAAGGGTCAATTTTAAACGGGAAGTATAGCTGAGGCAGTGCCTGAGATGTGTTAGCGCTCAGACATGTCATCTGGGCCCGGGGCCTCCTGTATACCCTTCTGCCCTGTCAGGCTCGGCATGCTTTTCCCTGGCAAAGGGGCAAGGGGTCATTGTGATCGTCACAGACCACGCATCCTTCCTTCCACGGTGCTGGCGCATTGCTCCCTCAAAGGAACTGAGGCACTCTGAGCAAAGAAGGGGAAATGGCTCTTGTGTAGCCTGTGCGCCGTGTCACCAGC
>PVJI01019766.1:0-30338 GCA_004026765.1 Micronycteris hirsuta
TTCTGGTGGAAGATCCGTGGAGATTCGGGGCACCTTTCACACACGGCCTGCGGGGGCTCCCTGGCAGTGGGGTTCTGCTTGGGCAAGGTGGGGGGTGCTCTCCACAGTGGAGCTGGGTGAGCGGCACGTCCGCCGGGGCCTCTCCACCGCCGGGACCGCTTTCTGGGCGGGTCCCCATCCTGCAGCCTTGGCCAAGACCTGCTTGTCACGAGCAGGTGGACACGCTGGCCTCCCCTCGCTCGTGGGCCCTGGCCCCAGCACACGCAGTCCGTCCTCTGCAGAGACGGCTGTGGGGGAGGTGTCCTGCAGTCCAGGGTCTCGGGGCGGACCCCAAAGAGTGCGTTTAGTCAGGGAAGAAGCTACACTAGACAGAAAGTGGTGAACTAAAACCAGGGAGCAGGGCGCCCCCTGGTGTTGACTGTGCGCCTGGGGCCAGTGGCTCACATGCCCCGTGGTCTCAGGACCGTTGGGCACATGTGGGGCGGTCCCAAAGAGCTTCTGTGTGGGGTGTGTCATTTGTTTAAAAATCATAAAGCCATCACAAACCAGTAATAGTTTTTATATAAGAAGTAGCCACGGAACAAAAAGTGCAGGAGGGCGGCGTTGTTTTGCGTTTCTGTAAATCTCCTTCACGGGAGACCGCTGACCACTTGGGGCTAATTCTGCACTTGTGCTGTTGTCTGGGGGGGCGGCCTGGGCTCCCGGGCGGACACCTGGAAGGGGGGGTGCAGCTAGCACCTCTGCGGGCCCCCGTCTCCTGTGCCCATGGACAGGGCCCTGGCGGGGTTCTGAAGGTGCCTCCCACGTGGGACGGGGTGTGACACGTACTGTCATCGGGAAGGTGCTGCCCCCCCTCAGCATTGAATTTCATGTCACCACACGGTGCCCGAGAAACTGCGCTTGCCCACACCACCGTCGGTGTGGCCAGGGCCCCACAGCGACACCGGGGAACTGCTGTGCTCCCGGCTGTGGGCGCCAGCTTCCAGCATTCTGGGTTTGCTTGTCGGCAGCAAACACTGGTTTTCTTGACTCAGAGGAAGTGTGTTCATTGGGAGGAGGTGCCCACTACGCCCCAAACATGCCTGTGTCAGTGAGTCCAGCTCACAGCTCAGAGTCACACGCCTGTCTCCTCGAGACGCCCCGAGCCTCCTGTGCGGCAGTGCTGTGTGCGCCTGCCACCCCGCCACCCCGCGTGGGCAGATGCACCCTCCAGGATCGTCCCTCGGGGACATGGGGTCTTTCCCCACGAGTGTGTGGTGAAGAGGGCAGTGAGGCTCCGAATAGGAGACACGCCCAAGGCCAGGCTTGTGGTGTCCGTCCGCCGGCTGGACGGTGGACGCGAGGGCACGGCTGGTTTGCGTGAGGTGGCCAAGGTGGCAGCCGCAGGGGTGGCTTTCGGTTGGTTCGGGGCTGCCTGGTTCCGCGGGATTGATTGGTCGCCCTGTGCGGGACTCTGGGCGACAGCGGTGTCTGACGTCCAGGGAAACCCCCCTCCCCACCGTAGCCCACAGCAAGACCAGCAACATCAGAGCTAACTTTGAAAACCTGGCAAAGGAGAAGGCACAGGAGGACAGGCGGAGGGCGGAAGCGGAGCGGGCCCAGAGGATGGCCAAGGAGAGGCAGGAGCAGGAGGAAGCCCGGAGGCAGCTGGACGTGAGTGAGAGGGCGCGGCGCTGCGCTGCGGGGAGGACGAGGCCGTCGGTCATCGCTCTCCCGCCACTTCCGTTGCGGTTCCCCTGCTCTCCCCTCAGGGGTTGTCCTCTCTGTGTCCAGCCCTGCCACCCCTCGTCTCTCCTCCCCTGGGGGGTGTCTCAGCCCCCACACACCGCCACTCGGTGGGGCGGAGCTCTGGAGGGAAGGGGAGGACTGGACACAGGCGCTCGTGGGCGGGGTCCCCCTGCCGCCGCTTCCCCCCCCACGGCTCTGTCACCCCTCCCTTTGTCAGGTGGGGGGCAGAAGCTCCCGGCCAGGGGTCCCTCTGCTCAGACCCCGCACCCAGGTCTGACCCTCAGGGCCCCGGCCCGGCGGAGCGCGTTGTTGGACTAAGGTGCGTGCACCTGGCGGGAGCTGTGGTTTTGCTCGTTGGCCTGAACGGACAGAAACAGAGAAGAGACCACTCTTGGCCTGTGGACTGAGCCCATGGCTGTCCCAGCCGACAGGGCATCTGAGGCTTGGGCGCAGCCGCCTGGAACCCTCTCGGGGGGAGCGTGCAGGTGATGGGGGCGTTCTGATCGCTGCTGCCTTCGGTTGCAGGAGCAAGCCAGAGCCCAGAAGCAAAGCCCGCCGGTGTCCCCGACCCCGCAGCTGGCTCAGGAGGTGCCGCCGTCCAGCCCCATCTACGAGGTTGGTTGTTGGTTTGCAGAAGAGCCTCTGACTCCCCAGGGAGCCCTCCCAGCTCAGCTCCACCGTGGACAGAGAGAGGCCGCTCCCGCTCTGCAGGGCGTCCATCCAGAGGGCGGCCTGGACAGGAGTCCTCCCCAGGGCGGCCCCCAGCTGCACGTCCAGTCTCTGTCCTCCGCGGCATCTGCCCTTGCTGGAGGGGATTGACCCAGCCTGCTGCCCGCTGGTGCGGTCCCCTGACGCCGAGAGGCCGAGCGGTCTCTGCCTGCTGTCCCCCCACTCTGTGCTGCTGTGGGCCTGACCAGGCTTCTTTCCGGAGTCCGCACCCCGGCACCGCTGCCGCTGTCGCACGCAGCCTCGCTCCCCAGCCTCTCCCCTCCCTCCGCTCCTCTTCCACGTCCAGTTCCCCAGATGGGGTTCTTGGCCCTTTCTCCTCAGTCCTGTGGTCGGTGCCTGGTGACCCACCGCCCGTGTCCCAGGGGCAGGCTGTCACAGCCCCCCCAAGCCCCCACGTACCCTCCCGATTGCTGAATGACGGCTGCCTTTCCATCCCCCTCCATGGAGTCCCCATGAGCTCCGAGCCCGGTTGAGCCCCAAAGCTGTCCACTCTGTTGCTGTGGCCACTATCCCAGCTCACACACCTGTCCTCACACACACTCAGAGGTCATGGGGTTGCAGGGACTCAAACTAGCTAGACTCAGCTGAGGTGTAAACAGGGACAGCAGCCTGGGCCTTCCCATGGGCCGCCCCTCTGCCCGCTGCCTGCGAGCCCCCGGCCAGGCGTGGCCTCGCAGCCCGTAGTCCAGCGGAGGAGTTGTCCGTGTGCCCGTCTCTGAGCAGTTGGTCCTTCGCCTGTTTCTCCATCCCGTGGGGACTAGAGAGTGTGTCAGTGACCTGGGACAGGTCATGAGAAACGTCCCTTTGCCTCCCAGGACGCTGCGTCGTTCAAGGCCGAGCCGAGCGGCAGGGGCCCAGTCGGCGAGCCTGAGCCCGTGTACAGCAGGGAGGCAGCTGACTACCGAGAGGCCGGCGGCCAGCAGGGCCTGACCTACGCCGCCGAGGCCGTCTACGAAAGCGCGGAGGTCCCTGGCCACTACCAAGGAGGTGCGAGCCCCGCTGGGTCGGGCAGGGGCGCCCTGTTGTCTCCCGAGCTGCCCCTGCTCCTTGGCACACGGCCCCGGGGGTTCCTGGGGCACCAGGCAGGGGTGGGCGGGAAGGAAGGGGCTTCTGCTGGGATCCCTTTGAAGGAGGCGCTTGGGAGTGTCTCCTAGAGCCTGGTCCCAGGGGCCGGCCCCTCTGGGGTCTTTAGCAATGAGTTCACACGCCCCAACATGCCGTGAGGTGTGGGGTGTGCTGTCCCCCATAGCCGCTCACACATCATGACACCACCCTCCCAAAGGACTCGGTGCTAAAGTTCAGGTGTGACACGCAGAGCTGGCGAGATCCCTTCACCGGGTGTGTCAGAGGCGGGAGCCGGGGTCCATCTGCTGCCGGAGGCGCCTGGCGCCCTGCAGCCCATGCTCCTGGCTGGTGCCCGGCGCTGCCGGCCGACGGGCTGCTCCAGCTGGGCCCGGGGAGGGCGCGCAGCCCCGGCACAGACGGCTGCGCACTTGGGGGCTCGGGCGCCCTCTCAGGCCTCGTTCCCCCCCCAGAGGAGGGCGCCTATGACGAGTACGAGAACGACCCGGGCATCACGGCCATCGCCCTGTACGACTACCAGGCCGGTGAGTGGCTGCGGGGGGCGGGGGGGGGACGGGCCAGCCACCACACCCCACGCCACGCACCTTGTCACGTCACTCGTCTCTAAAGAACCCGACTTTTGGAGGGCTAATACCATTTTAAAAAATAATTTACTTTAAAATAATTTCCTGGTTAACAGAAGCTCCACATCTCCTCCTGGGGGGCACGCAAGCGCACACGCGTGCGCACGTGCACCTGTCACCTGAGGTCTGCAGGTGCCAGGTTCCCGTGCCCCCCGATGACCCTGAGCCAAGCCCCCGGCCACCTCCTCGGCCGGTGGCCGCTGGGCCTCGGGCCTCCCTCCGGCCCAGCGGGAACGGGCGAGCCTCACCGTCGCTCTCTGTGCCCCCCCACCCCCCGCAGCGGGCGACGACGAGATCTCCTTCGACCCCGACGACGTCATCACCAACATCGAGATGATCGATGACGGCTGGTGGCGCGGGCTGTGCAAGGGCAGGTACGGGCTCTTCCCGGCCAACTACGTGGAGCTGCGGCAGTAGGGCGCGCGCCCGCCCGCGCGCGCGCCCGCCCGCGGCGCTCAGGGCGCAGGGTCAGGGTCGGGCTGCTTTCGTGTTCAGTACTTCCGCCGATGCTTTCGAAGATGCCCGCGCTGCAGAGCTCGCTGGTGTGTCGTGGTCGTGTTCCCCGGGAGGGCTGTGGGGGCTGTTTTTATGCACTCGAGGTGTTTTCTTGTTTTGCCAAATTGACTGTCACGTGGAGCTACTTCGGGGACCTTTAGTCCATCCGAGCGCATGGACTCCCCGCCCCCACGGTCAGCGGGCGAGACCCAGGACAACCGCGGGCCTCTCTCTTTGTCGCCTGCCGCTCCCACGATGCCCGCGGGTGCCAGGCAGGAGTCACTGTCCCCGGAAGGGGTCCCTCTCGAGTGCCAGTGTTTGGAGGGGGAGGGAGGGGCCTGGTAGAAAGTCAGAATTGAGGCAGATTGCTAGCGAGCACGTGGGTTTGAACATCAGGTAGAAAAGCCTTTCGCACATGAAATCCCGCGGGGCTCAAGTTTAGCGAGGGCCCCGGTCTTTGTCCTGCGTCTCCCTGTCTCGCCCCTGGTCCCTCACCTCCCGATGCACCGGCCCCAGGGGGCTGCCGAGTCCCTGCCTGTCCCCGAGGTGCATTGTCAGCCCACCCCTGAAATTCTGCCTTCTGAGTCTCCGGCTCCGGGCCCCCAGGGCGCCCCCCGGGGTTTGAAGGCCTGTGCTCAGCCGACCACGCAGACGCGAGTGTGTTGTGTGGGAAACGGCCACTTCGCCGTGGGAGCACCGGTGCCTTCTCTCCCAACTGCCGGGCGCGGTTTACCCGGAAGGTGGTCGTGTTCTTTTGCCAAAGTATCAACTTAAATGACAATAAAATTTGATGGATTGACATGACTAAAAATCAGACGTGAACGGACGGTGCTCTGATCCAGGCCGCCCCGCGTGGCAGCGCCGTGGGCCCCACGTGGAGAGCGCGTCGCTCCCTGCAAGGCCCAGAGGCGGCAGCGTCCTCCTGGGGCGCGGGGAACAGCCGGTGCTGGGCCGTCAGGACTGGCCGCGAGGTCCCCTTCCTTGGGGCGTTTCTGCAGCGTCCACTTCACAGTTAGGTCGGGTTTATATGCAATTATTGTACCTGAATTTCTGTAGCTCACCTCATAGGTATGATTTTTTTAAATTAAATACTCAAAATAAACCTTTTTTGATCCACTTGCTGCTGATTCACTTTGGCGTGTCTCCCTTTGTCCGGCGGGGAGAGGGGTGGCGCCGTCAGCACCCGCAGGCCCGCACCATCCCCGGCGGTGGCCGTCCGTCAGTGCTGGCCTCGCGGAGCGGCCTCCGGGCTGCGCCCCTGGAGAGGCGGATCTGTGTCGGGCAAGAGGCGCGCACTCGGGTGGTCAGTGTTGGGGACACGGGTCCCAGCGAAACAGAAAGCGCTGTGTTCAGTCCCCTCTGAGTTGCCGTTCTCAGAACCGCCCGTGTGGGGCGGCTGCGCTGCAGCTGCGGGCCTGGCCTGCCTTTGGGGCCCCGTCAGCGTCCCTCAGAAGGAAACGCAGCACTGAGCCGAGGAGCTGGCGGGCGGGAGGCCTGCGACCCGGCACCTGGACCTGCTCAGGCCCATGCCGGCTGGGGTCGGCCGAGGAGCAGCCCTCCGAGGGCGGGTGGCTGGTGGGACATGGCAGGGACACCAAGGGACAGACAGCTTCCATAAACATCCAGGTGACCCAGCGGAGGGCTCACCACTCTTGCTCATATAGCATTCTGCTTTGGAGCCCCCAGACGGTGGCGGAGGGGTCCACAGGCCTGGCTCCCCAGTTTCCATGGTGATCGGCAGGCCTCTCCTTGTGGGCAGCTCGTGTGGAGCTTGGAAATGTTTAGCAAAGCTGCTCCCACCACCCCTGGAGAGAATGGGGGACGATGGAGACCATAGGCTTTCCCAATTGGTACAGACTTCCTTTTACAGGGGCCAGGTCGCCCATGGACACCGTAGGCAATTACTGGGACAGACCCAGAACTTGCATCCTGGGCGTGGCCACCTCTCAGGTTCCCGACACCCTGCTGGCTTGTGTCCTGCGAGTCCTCCACAGCCTCCAGACACCTCCGTGGGCCTGGCTTTGGCCCTCACCGGGGGGCTGCCTACACCCTCAGGCAGGTGTAATGAAGTAAAACAAAAGGACTGTCCACTGTGAATCAGCCTGGGTTCACCCAGTCACAGTGGCACTGTCCCTTAAAACTCAGGAATTAAGTCAGCACAGGCTGTGGCCCATCAGCTCCTGCAGGTCCGCTCCTCACACATCCCTGTCTGCACCCAGACTTGGCAGCAGCTGAACCCTTTCTCGTGGGGTCACCTGGCCTCATCTGCAGAAGCTGGGAGCAGGGCGGGTAGACCTGGGTTTTCTGGGCTCGGTCCCTGCCTGCCAGGGCCCCCCACTGAGTTTTCTGGCCATGCTGACTTGTCCTCCTGACTCAACAGGCCCTTTGAGGCAGACTCTCCAGTGTCCCCTGGACACACCCTCCTGTGTTGCGTCAGAGCGACCCCCTCTCCTCCCACGACAATGAGGCACATGTCCCATGCTCCAGGTGTGGGGGCCCAGCTGGAGGCCCCGTGTGGCCATCGGGCCTGTCCCACGTGCACTTATGGGGGGAAGAGGGAGAACAGGGGTGCCCACTAGGAGAGGCCGTAGCCTTCTGCAAAACCAGGGTTATTTCCTGCCAAGTCTCTGATGACCGTAAATGGGACCTAAGGGCTCTTCCCGAAAAGGTGTAAGGTAACCCCGGTTACCCAGTGTCCTGCCGCCTGGAAACCCCTCTCACAGAGTAATTGTTCTTGCAGTCCTGCTGGAGCTGGGTGCCCTGGGCTGCAGCCACTCTCGGGCAGGAAGGCTTCCTGTTCGGAAGAGTCTGTCTCTCCCTCATAAAGTATCTGGGGAGAAAAGCAAAGCACTCTGAATGTGGATACTTCCTGCTGAGCCCGGATTCCCCCGGGAGGCCTGGTAATCTCCCTGCCCAGAGACACTCCCGCGCCAGCCTCAGAGTGGCGGGCAAGAGGCCATTCAGACCTGTGTCTCCAGCAGCACCTGGGGCTGGTTGGACATGCAGTCTTTGTTCCCCGAACCTGTCCCCAGGGACCCGGGCTGTCCACAGAAGCATGAGGTAGAGCTCCGCCCCTTCCAGGCTCAAACCTCAAGGCCCCCAAGAGGTGCGGCCTGCAGAGGTGGGAGACCTCCGAGGTCTCGGGGGAGGAGCCCTCGTGCTCTGCTGCTGGGCCTGTAAAATGGAGCGGTCACGCCAGAGAGCGGTCTGGGGCTCCTCCGGGAGTCCTGTAGAGAGCACCACCACGTGCCCCCGACAACCGGCTCTCGAATGTCCTGGGCTGGCCGGGAAGTGCGTATGATATTTTCCGTAAAATAAAAGGCGCGTTTTTCGTTTTCACCGCTAATGTTATTGATTTGGATATTTTGAATATGTTGGCTATCTCTTGTGTGGTGTGATGTTGATTGATTTCAGTTAATATCTTGATTTGATCGCTATTAACTTCAACTGGCCTACTGCGGTGCATCATCCAGCGAGAAATCTCCAGCACGAAACTTCGCAAACAACTTTTGCCCTGTTCCATTGGTCACAGCACCGTCTCCATACACTGCACAAGTCTCTCTTTACGTTTCAGTTGTGTTTTTACCTTTCTTGAAATAATAAAGCATAACGTGCCAAAAATGTTGTGTATTTTCTTCCATCTTCAATATTAAAATGGCCACACAAAAATTCACCAGTTTTGATAGGTTTTTTAGAAATGCACACTGATATGACAGCTGTCACGATACAATTTAACAAATTGTTTTGAGGGAAGTGAAAGACAACTAAGTGCTACGAGGACCCTCTTCTGGAAAACGCCAAACTCTTTGGCCAGTTCAATACTTGCACACCCACATGCACAGCAGCCAGAGGGTGGAGACATCCCATGTGTCCATCAGCCGACAGGCAGGCAGGCACAGTGTTATCCCACCCTGTCATCGAACAGGGCTATGAACGGGGTGCAGCGGGGACCGTGCTGCAATGTGGGTAACCTTCGAAAACATCCTGCCCAGTGAAAGAACGCCTACCGAGAGGCCATGGGTTGTAGGATTCTGTTTCTGTGAGATGCCCAGAATAGCAAATCCAGACAGACAGAAATCCGTTAGTGGCAGCTTGGGGCTGGGGACAGTGGGGAAGTGGGGAGGGGACCACTCACGTGGACAAGGTTTCTGTTTGGGGTGATGGGTGGGGATAATGGTGACGGTTGTGCAATGCTGGGAAGGGATTTACACTTTAAATTGCTCGGTGAGGACTCCAGCGGACACTCTGGCGGCCGCCTCTGTCACTTATCCATCCACTCTTGCTTCGTCTGCCTTTTAACAGCCCCAGTTTGGTTCCTGGCAGCCTTGCGCCAGGCTCACCGCTCTTTTTCCACGTTCGCCTCACTTCCAGGGATGGCTTTACCTAGACACCGTTGCAGCTGCTGACATGTTCGAGACGCTTCTGGGAAAGCGTTGGCTTCCCTGGTAAAGGGGGACAGACACAGCTGACAAGGTCTTCCCTTCTTCCTGCTGTCTTGGGGGAGAATGTGATGGGTGGCACGGCGGCAGCCTTTTGTCACATGAGGCTGATGAGTTCGAGGGAAAGGCTGAGAGAACCGACCCGACAGCGTTGAGCTGTCGGGCCAAAGCCACCCCTCCACCGAGCGCCTCGTCACCGCCTGCTCCTCCAGCACAAGCCTCCTTGAGAACGTTCTGCTCGAGGTGCCGGGGCAGCGAGCAAGACCGCCACATTTCTTGCCCTCCTGTAACGTACGTTTTTGTGTCATGTGAAAAGAACGAAAGCACCCCTTGCTTAGGTGGCTTTTAAGTGGTGTTTCTGTTATTGGCAGCCAAACACAGTATCAACTGATACAACTCTCGTTTCAGTGGGCCTGCGTCCAGGGATGAGGGTGAAGATGTTCCCAGCTGCCTAAGTTTCCCTGTGGGTGTGGCACAGGAGCCCCAGAACTGCGATGTGGCCCTGCTACTTCTCACACGTGCGGTGGCCGCACAGTATGTGCAGCAGCGCTGTAACAGGGAAAACTGGAAATTAGCCTTAATGGCCAACGAACAGGACCCCCGCCCCCTTCATCAAGGGAGCGATGGCGGTCCCGCTCAATGGGATGTCATACCACCATTATGGTGAAGAGCTGGGGTCGCCGCAACAGCGTGACGAAGGCTTAGGGCATCAAGGAAAGTGAGGAAAGCCAGAGACAGACAAGTGCACTGTGATTCCAACTAAGGCGAGGGAAGGTGGGCGTTATGTCTGCCCAGATGATGGCACAGGCCGGCGGCAGGGCTGCGGGTCACCCGCCGCTGCTGTGTACCCCTCACTGGTTGCGAGGTGCTGAGACCCAGCGCAACGACTCTGTCAGGACAAGGAACCTCAAACGTGTACTGCCAACGGGACAGCGAGGTCGCTTTGCTTCCTAGGCCCCACGACAGAGGGGTCTAAGGAAGCGTCAGGCCCAGGGAGGCCCTCGCCCGGGTGGGACAAATGTGGAACAAGCGTGAGGACGGGTCTGGGCCGGACACAGGCTTTCCATGGTCCATGTGGCCAGGTCCAAGATGAGACCACAGCTCCCGTGCAGAAAGGGACTCAGGGTGCAGCTCTCCCCTTTTCCTCCACGGCTGTCTCCCGGGAGAACCCGCGGGCGGCTGGCCCCTGAGAAATCCACAACACCCACAGGTGAGCTACAGTTCCAGGTGGGCTGGTCCATGGCCCGCCTCCTAGCCCCAGCGATTGGCCAAAAGCTACTGTGTCCTCTCCAGCTGGGCCAACCATGGACCGGCATTCCTTTGCCAGTTATGATTGGGCCACATGGGCACGTGACTTGCGGGTCCAGCATGCTCTGCGAACTCCAGCGCTGAGCCCGGGGAAACCGCGTGCGTCAGGCGAGGCGCGGGGCGTCGGCTCTGCGGCTGGTGGGTGGGGGCGGGGCCGCAGCCAAAATGGCGCTGGGCGCCATCGCCGTGGCCCCTGTTGACGGCCCTCGACGCCGGGCTGGTCCCTGTGAAGTCAGCAGCCCGTTTTCCGGCCTCTGCCCCGTCAGAGGCGCCCGGGGCAGCTGGGGGCCCACAAGGAGGGCGGAGCCTCACGCACCCGAGGGCGCCTTGGTTGTCCACACAGGCGGCCAGCAAGAGCGGGGAATGGAGGTAAGTTACCCCGAACACCCTGCTCCGGAAGAATCACTGTACTCCACGTGCGGGAGCAGTCTCTCCCCACCCCCCAGCGTCCCACGGTGAGAGGAGGGGGTGGAGGAGCCCAGAATTTTGCCCAGCACACGGCCTGCCCCAGCCGCCACCTGGGGGCCGTTCGGAAGCGCTTCTTCCGCTGCTTGGGGAACCACCGCTGCCTCCACCTGGGAATGGCCTCGTTTCTGCTCCAGCGGCGTCAGCTGGGCAGCACCTGTGAGGTGTGTAGCGCTAGGTAGAGAGGTGCCTGTTTGCATGGTGGGGCAGGGCCCGCAGATGAACAGCGGGACCGTGGACGAGGGGGTCAGCGCGGGGGGCAGGCAGTGCCGGGAAGAGCCCCGAAGGCGCTAGGAAGTCTGTCTGCCTTGTCGGGTCTCTGCGGACCCGGCGACTGGAGTGGGCGTGGCCGCGGAGTGGGCGTGGCCGCGGAGTGGGCGTGGCCGCCTGCGGGCGGGGCCTCTCCTGCGTGGGGGGCCTGCGGCAGTGCACGCGGTGGGCAGAGCTCTTGCCCCGCTGCGGTCCTCCCGTTGGCGAGGGGATGGTCGGTGAGCCCGACAGGGGCCAGTCTGAAGTACTCACGAGCGCCCGCCATACACAGACAGTGGGGAGATGGCAGCGAGCGACTGGGGCGCGCTCTGCTGCAGCTCTGGTGGCTCGGGAAGCCTTGCAACACAGCGGGAGAACATTCCAGATACCGGGAGGAGCGGGCTAGGGGCGGCCCTGAGGTGCGAGCGCGGCTGGAGCCAGGCGAGCAAAGAGGAAAAGCATGGCCAGGCGGGCGAGGGTCGGCGCGCTCCGGGGCGCTGGGCCGGGCTGGGCCGGGCCGGGCCGGCGGCAGGCGGGTCGGCGTGGCGTGTCTCCGTCGCTGCTGTGAAGACACAGTGGCCTGCGCTCAGGCAGGGTTTCTTCTCCCCGCCCTCCCTAGAGAAACAGCACCCCTCCGCCTAGCCCTCCCGCTGCTGCCGCTGCTGCGGGACAGGGGCAGGGGAGGCTCGGCTCGGGGCCATGTGCTGCTCCCCAGGCGGTCTCCCCGGCCTGTCTGTCAGCCTCTGCCGTCACATTTATAAACCCCTGCTTGGGAACGGAGCTTTTATTTTTAGTTCGCCCAGATGGCAGGCTCCAAGGCCAAGGAAGGAGGCTGCCGCTCTGCCTGCCCTTGGCCTTGTGGAGAGCTGCCCAGCCGCGTGGGCTGTTCGACTCACGTTCGCAGGCGCTCCGCGGCCATGCGGCTCCCTACCTCGCGGTTCCCTTGCTGGCCTCCGTCCTTGGCCACCGAGGGCAACAGTGAAGGGAGAGGAAGGGGCTGCCCGACTCTGGCCTTGTGGGGGTGGCGAAGGGTGTGGGAGAGAACGTTCTGGTGCCGGGTCGGAGCTGTGGTCGCAGCAGCCACAGGCTCAGGCTCCAGAGGGACTGGGTGTGTGTGGGAGTTGCAGGGAGCTCAGGAGCGAGGGAGCGGCGCTAGATGGTCGGGGAGGGGCAGGCCAGCGCCACTCTGCTCTGTCGCTGCGGCCACCTCAGTCTGCAGGGTGACGTGGTCCAGCCACCTGTAGACTGAGAGGGTCACATCTGCTTTCTCTGAGCCTGTTTCCTCATCAGCAAAGGGGACAGTCACCTCTGACACTTCACCTCATGGGGTTCTTGGGAGAAATAAAGCGCAGGCCCCACATCTCTGAGCCACGGGGCATGTGACAGACAACATCGAGTCTCTGCTCTGTGACAACCACCTGGGGT
Source organism: Micronycteris hirsuta (assembly GCA_004026765.1). Classification (NCBI taxonomy): domain Eukaryota; kingdom Metazoa; phylum Chordata; class Mammalia; order Chiroptera; family Phyllostomidae; genus Micronycteris; species Micronycteris hirsuta. Next base: position 12,545 of record PVJI01019766.1, read on the forward strand.
CCCTGGTCCAGGGAAGGAAGGCCATCACACCTCCCCCCCTCACACCCGGAGCTGGTTCAGCTGGGAGCAGACCCCGCCGCGCCCGGTCCTGGACCCTGCCCTGTGCACACGGGCCTGGGGTAGAACGGACAGGGACGTGGCCCTGTCACCAGGGCGCCTCATGGGGGTTTCTTGGCTACAGCTGTCCTTGGGCGTGGGAGTTCCACAGCAGGTCCTGGCTCCACACTCACCGCGGGCCTCGGCAAGACTTAGTTTTCTCCTCTGTCAAGTGGGCCCTCACAGGGCTGTTCGGCACTCGTGGTGGCGTGCTTTGATGGCGCCTGGCCCGAGAGCACCCCACAGACTTACGGGGGTGCGCGGCCCACACTCCTCCTGGGGCCCTGCCCCCAGACGGCAGACTGCCTGGCCTGAGCTTCAGGCTGTTCCCGGCTCTCTCATTCTGGGGTTTGAAGAGCGCATCTAAGTCCCTCGGCAGGATGGCTTGTCCTCTAGGGCACCAGCACAGGTGTGCGGGCCACCAGCGCCAGGTGAGTGAGTGCTGTTACCACACTTGTGCCTGATGACCTGGCTGGCCCGAAGTCCAGCCGGCCGGATCCCTGGTCTGCGTCTCCCAGGGTCCTGGCCTCGGTGACCCTCCTGTCTTGCCCAGGGGCTGCGGTCCGTGCTCCAGCTCCCCCTGCCTCTGGGACACACACACCGCCAACAGAAGCGGCGGCGGCGGCAGCATGTGGACTGGGGACCCCTAAGAGACCCAGCATCTCTCCCAGACCCCCACTTCAGCCTCTCAGGTGATTGGCAACACTTACTGGCTGGAACGGAAAGGTCTGCACACCCAGCGGCCTCTCTACTCGCCGCAGAGGGCGACCGATGAGCCCTGGGAGGCCGTCTGGCACAGGGGCGGCTCCTCGCTCCCGTTGGACAGGTTTGGCGGAGGAGCCCAAAGACACGCCCGCCATGTGGCTGTGGGGTCCGCCCCGCCTCTCCGGTGCTGGTGCCTGCTTGACAAGAAGGGGTGCCACTGCCGACCAGGGCGCCGTCCTAGTCCCCCAGGCAGAGTGGCGGTTCCTGACATGCCTGCTACACTCTGGATGTGCCTCAGCCGCCAGCAGGTGCTCAGGGAAGCCACCGCGTCACTCTCAGCACCGTGGCCGGCGTCCTGGGGGTGAGAGCGGGACCGTTGGACTTCTCCCATCGTCTTGTCCTCAGAGGAAAACAGACAGCGTGTTGCCGCTTGTTTAACTTATGATGATGGAAATAGGAGTGGACTCACACGCTAGAAACATTCTATTTTCAATAAAGTGTGGAAAGGGTCAGTACTGCCAACTTCCATCAGCATTACCAACAAGGACCACTGGGGGGCGACACAGGGCCAGGGAGGCAGGGCCGAGCTCCCGGACTCCCGGCCAGGTGACCTTGCTCTTGTCCATGGAAACCCTCCAACATGTTTTGTGTTTTAACTAAATGAAAATGCTGAAAGTGATAGAGTGGAGAGCACTTTTTTTTTTATTTTTTATTTTTAAAGATTTTATTCATTTATTTTAGAGAGGGGAAGGGAGGGAGACAGAGAGAGAGAGAAACAGCAATGTATGGTTGCCTTTCACATGGCCCTCACTGGGGACCCGGCCCACAGTCCAGGCATGTGCCCTGATGGGGTATCGAACCGGGACCCTTTGGTTCCCAGCCCGCGCTCAATCCACTGAGGTACACCAGCCAGGGCTAGAGAGCACTTTTAACGGAAAATTAATTGATAACACAATCTTATTTCAATGTTCTTTTTATTGTTTGACTTAAATGACTGTGTATCTCACAGTCTTGTGACGAGAAAGGCTCCGGAGTGGAGTTCAGGCCTCCTCAACATTCCATTTCTCGAATCGGTTTTGACTTCACGTTGTGCATTGATATGGGCTTCTCAGTTCAGAAAACAAGGCACTATAACTATTGTCCCAGCTACATCGATACATTGAAGATATATTTACCCTTTCATTAAATATACAGCATTTGAATACAGTATGGTTTTATGCAGGTCAGGTTCGAAACACCCAAGGCACACACTTTATTTTTTTCCTTTTTTTTGTTTCTGTGTTTATTTGAAGGCTCATATTAAAGTTTCAGAATTGCTATAGACAAAGAGTTCCAGAGTAGAAGCAGTGAACAGTGATTGCTGTAATTTTCAACATAAAACGGTCGAGACTGTGGAAGTAGAAACATGTTACAGGAACAATAAAGAAACAAAATCACCGATACAGTGGGAATTAAAAATTGAAGTGGTCAGATCTGCTGAAGTCCAAGAAACAAGCGTAGAAATTCCCGTTTCCCACAAAGCACGGGCAGCCCCGTATCCATGCAGCTGCCGTGGCCCCCCAGCCCCGTGGCACTGTCCCCTACTCGCGTGTGTGCGTGGAGGTCTACAAACACGGAAAGAATTCCTGTTCACTGGCTATTAAAATGCATCAAAGCACAAGTAAAAGAAAAAGTCTTCCAGCAATTCTTTTTCCTAACGGGACAAACCGATACACTTATCTAGGAGCAGTCTGCAGGAAGCCATGGCGGAGTTGGGGTGGTGAAGACCTGGGAAACCAGTGAGGCAGGAGGACTGGGAGTCGGGCTCCGACAGGTACGAGGGGTAGAACTTCGCCTGAACACACACACAGTGAACGGCTGCCGTTCACATGGAGAATGTGCCAAAATAGAAGAAACTTGGAACTAAGGACAAGTTTTCACTGATGAGGCTAGAGAAGGGGTTCACTGTTAAATCACTTCCCGGCAGCAGGAGGGACACCCCGTGTCTTCCTGGCTCAGTTCTTTGCCCCAGCCTTCCTTCGCGCTTGGTACCAAGTCTTTACTAGCTTGCGCCAACCAAGAGGCTGCCCTGTTCTGCAGCATCCGTGGCCAGACAGCAAGATGACGCGGGGTGGGTGGGGGCGGCCTGTGCTCCAGGAGAGGGTCCGGGTCCCCCCCCCTGGCACCACTGCTTCCGTGCAGAACACAGGGCAGCAGCCCCCGCAGCCCGGAACCGCAGCGCCCATGGGCGTCTGCGCTGACCCTTGCCCGGTCGGATCCGACAGCCGACGGCCCGTCCCGCACGCCGGGAGCCCTTCGAGGAGACGGAGCCGAGGCGGGGGAGCTTCACTGGTCAGCGTCGTGAGGTAAAGCGGCTGTGGCGCTCAGGGACCTGCATGAGGTCGCAAGCCTGGCAACGATTTGTCTAATTCAGACAGCTCCTACTGTTTGCAATCAGAACCACAACCTTAGTGCAATCGTATATTTATTTTTTACAGTAGTTTGGTTGCCATACAAGAGATTTAAGGATTGGGAGAAAGTGCAAATTACAGGAGCTTGTTTTTTTGTTTTTAATAAAGTCTAGAAAGAATAAAAGCACAAAAGTAACAGTAACAGATAATGTGAACACATCACACAAACGATAGTGTGAAACAGATTAGTTTCTAAAAAACAAAGAAAAATTGGTTAATGGAAAAAAAAAATCAATATTTGTGGCCCCCACACACACAAAAAGTCATTGCCAGATCATCTGGGTAATAATGCTTGCTCAGTAACTCAGAAAAAAAATCACCATTTTATTAACTAAACACCACAAGTAATTCACTTTGTGATATGTAAGGTTCGGCAAATCAGCAGTCACACTGCGTTGTCTCTGTGTCACGCGAATGGACCTAAAGTGCGCACAGACCGGCCGCGCCCTGGCAGGTGTGTGTAATTTACATCTGAGAGCTTTTGGTTTTGCGTACACAATGTTACAGAAACTAGGCATGTGAAAGCAATGTGTGGAAGTTACAGTCTGTAACAAAAGTTGATCTGAAAACCTGGAGTAGTATGAACATGACCCTTGGGTGAGCAGTTTGACTTGAGGTCCGCGCCACCGTTGGGGGGGCGTGGAGAAGGGCCTGGTCCCAGCGTGCCCGAGGGGAGAACAGTGGGCAGCGATCTGAACGAGGAGCTATTGCTTTCTGTGGCTAAATCCCCGCGTGGAGCGAGAGACGGGCTCGTTTTGGCAATGAGTGTTTCTCTTGTCGGTGAGTGCAGGTTCTGACGGGCCCTGCCACTCTGCCCTAGTGAGGCATGTACCCATGAGCGGTTTCCTCAGCTCGGTGGTCCTTCAGTCTGCCGCTGCCGCTTGGTGGCATGTGGCTTCAGGTGCCTTTAGGGAGGGAGGGCAGCCACTCTCACTGGTGGGCTACCCGAGCTCAGTAAACCGCAACCACCAGGCTGGGGCTGGATGCCACCTCCCAGTGCTTCCCTTCCCTCCCATCCCACCTGGCCTTTCGCCCGTGGCACCGAGCACAGAGGTGACCCAACAGTGGCCTCTGTTGAGAGAGAGAAGGGCTGCAGAGGTGCGAGCAGCTGACAGAATCCTCGATGTTACTGCGTGGAAGACCGCAGCCAAGCCACCGTATGCATGTTCTCTGAGCTAGCGGGCTGCCTCCGCGGGCCGCCTTGTGGATCTTGGCTTGGAATTTCTCTAGATGGAAAAATAGAAAGTACACGGAAGTAAAGTGCCTTAATATTCAACGGACTTCAAGATGGACGGGATCATTCAAATACAAAGATAGACCTGCAGAAGGTTTGGGGACAGAGGACGGTCCACACCTCGGTTTCCAGTTCAGGGGCACGTGGCTGCAACATTCGGGGCGGGGGTGTGCGCGCATGTGTGTTCTGAGAGACTGGTGCGCTGCGAATTGTAGCCACTTCTGAAGGAGTGGCTGCCCTTCAGTGACGAATTCTAGCAAAGATAGAAAATGTGACACAGCTCTGCTGGTTCAGAGGCATCCAAATAAGGTTGGTTTAAAAAGGTCATTCTTTGTAACTGTCCCACAGAAGCAGTGTCATTGAATCACAGAAGCCGCTCTTCACTTCCTGCACTGAAGTAGCGCGGGGGCTGTTAGCAGACCAGCCGCTTTTTTCTTAAGAGTGTTGTGCTTATAAACTATCTGTACAACTAGTTAAACTTGCAGTAAAGAAAGAGATTTTAAATTGCTAAATTTTACGTGTTCATTCTAGAGCTGTTCCAGACCTAATCAGACAGTTGGTTGTGAGCACAAAGAAAAAAAAGGAAAAAAAATCACGTTCTTATAATTAGAGATGGGCGAGGCTAGTTCTGAAATCATAATGAGAGCCCCAAACCTGATGTTCGAGCTTCTTCCAGCTGTGGGAGAATGTGCTGGAAGCCTGGCTGGACGTTTTTCGGCCTGCGGGCAAGTGGCTACCTCCCTTGGAAATCAGAGGTACTGTCGCAGGGGCGGCAGCTCCAGGCGCCCGGCCAGGGAGGCAGGCCGGCCGGCCGGCACCCAGGGGCCTCCCTGCCCTCTCCACGTAGCTACTGTGCACCCTCAGCCTGCAGCCACTGTTCCCGACCCTGGACCCTGCTGCCCCTCTGGGTTCTCAAAAAACTTGTACTATGAAGATGAGCTGGCGGGGCTCCTGGACACTCAGAGAGAAAGGGGAGAAGCCTGAGGACCACCCTCTCCCCTGGCTGCAGGGAGCAAGGGCTGCCTCGGCGGAGATGCTGGTTCCCCCCCGGCCGGGCTCAGTGCTGAGCCCGCTGTGCCCTGGCCGCCCCAGCGTCAGCACCTGGCCAGCGTTCGCCCGCTCTGCTCGCAGCAGGATGCAACGCGCTGTCAATGGAAAACACATCCGGAAAGGCAGAGAACTCCTCCTCCCAGGCTGGGGTGACACTCCCGGCAGACGGTGGCTGTCATCGGCGAGGGGCTTCGGACCCCAGCAGCGGCACGCTGCCGCCTCCCACGGCCGGGTGTCCCTCCTCCTGGGAATCGTGACTCTGTGCTTTGACTAACCGCACGTGACACCTGCGTGGCCGCTCTGGAAGTATGCTAACCGACTTGCAGAAAGAAAGAAAGCTGAGCAAAGCCGGCACGCCCCCGTCCCGCCCCCACCACTAAGACCCTTGCGGCGAGGGAGCTGCCTCGCAGGAGCAGGTGTGAGGAGTCTACGAGGACAGAGGGTCTCTACCTTCCATCCTGAGAAGGGGCCCTGGACAGAAGCGCCAGGACGTCTCACTGCGAGCAAGTGCAGGGAGGAAAGGAGCCAGTGAGCACGGAGGGCTTTTGGGGACCACAGCCCGCACAGGGGCCTGCTGCGGGGCTGGGGGCTAGCTGCCCGGGAGCAGGAGGGAGGCCTCAGGAGGTATCTGGAGCACATTGGTGCCCGTGCTCGGCGACGGGCGTCTCTGGGACCTGGCCGCGTGAGGTCGCCGGCATGCTGGGAGGCAAGCTGTGAACCCCTTTCCGGGTTAGAAAAACTCCCTCCCCTTGTCCCTTGTTGGACAGAAACAACTTAAGAAACCCACGTAGAGAGCTGGGGACTGCCGAAGCCTCTGCTCCGCCACGCCGCAGACACACTCTGCGTTTCTTTGGGTACCAGGACAAACCCACGACACGGGCCGGTGCTCACAGACCGTGCTTGGCCATGCAAACCTGTCAGTGCCAGCCCATCTCTACTTATAACAAGAAGTCTGTGAAGGCCCCGAGCAGCCACCCTTATCTGTCCAGCAGCTGTTTCAGAGCCCTTTCTATGTTCATTCTGTGTCCGACTCGAGTCACCCCGAGGTCTATCAGGTCTTCCTTCTGAAGGTTCGGCAAGTGGCTGCCGTCGATCTCGTTGTCCATGAAGGTCTCTTTGTGTTCCCCCAGGTTCAGACTCTCCAGCCAGTCCGCCACGTCTGGTTTAGTCCACAGGTGGACGGGTTTGGTTGTGAAAGGCTTATTGGAGATCGGCTGTTGCAGTATTGAGGGAGAAGGCGACCTGCTGCGTCCCGCTGGGTTCAAGCCGAACAGGTCGCCGGATGGGGGCTGGCTTGGAAGGCTGAAGACCTCGGAGAGAGTGGGGGATGGGGACGCAGTGGCTGCAGAGAGGGGGGCGGGCAGAATCTCTTTGTTCACCTCCGTAGGAGAGACCACAGGGCTCGGGGCTCGTCTGGTCCCTGAGGTCCTGCTTTCATAGTCGGGGGGCCGGCTCTGCAGGGTGATGGGCTGAGAGGTCCCAGGGCGGACAGTGAAGGTGACCGTCGTGCTCCGTGCACCTGAGATGGCACTCAGGGCCTCTGGGCTCCTGGAACAGCAACAAGAGAGGAACAGTCACCAGCCAGGTCATAGAGCAGGTCAGCAGGATGCAGGTGGCCGAGGAGGGTGGCAGACACCCAGATCACACGAGAGTGTCTCCCAGGAGCCGCGCTGGCAGTGAGCACGCCATCGGCCATGCCAGGCCTGGGCGGGGAGACTGGAGCAGGAAGCAGAGTGAGGACACAGCAGCACACACAGGCAGCCGCCCCCACTGCCCCCGGCGGGGGGAGCGTGCAGGGCAGCGAGGGGCCGGTGAGGCACCTAGGGGCTCACTCCGGGACACGCCGGCAGGGCTGGGAGGAAGGGCCGCTTCCTGGTCGGAAAGCGTGTGAATGCCCATGAACTGCCTACTGGGCCCTGGGCTTCCTCACTGAAAAGGGCAGGTGCAGGGAACCCCCTGCAGGCCGTTGTTTTGGTAAGGGGGTGGCCCCTGGGGGCTGGGGAGCGCTCAGGGCTTGAGGAGACCCACAGACCAGAGGACGGGGGGTCTGCTGGGGTCAGCCTGGGCCGGCCCTGCGCACAGAGCGCAGGCTGTACGGCTCGGCTGCAGGAGGCAGCAGCGTGCTTGTGCGCGAGCCCCGCTTGAAGCAGGATGCTCCGTCCTTGTCAAGCACCTGCAGGGGTTTCTGTGTCCTTCCTGCTCGGGGGTTGGAATGGGGCCAGACTCAGCTCTCCGGGGCTCGTCCCTTCCTGGCACAGGCGAGAGGGCTGGCTGACTCCTGAGGGGGTGGTCACTCTCAGGCCAGAGACGGGTCTGGCTGCGTGCCCGCCTCCACAGAGGTGGTCCTTCCGCATACAGCGCCCCTCCCCGCCGGCCGCCCAGAGAAGGAGCATCCTCCTTGCAGCCCTGGCTCACACTCATCTGTCCCCACATAGAAGGCACTTCTGTCCTAAACCACGGCCACTGCAGAGGTGGCGGGACCAGGGTGTGTTGCCTGCCTCTGGGGCTCATTCACGTGGATGTGGACAGGCCACCCTTCCACGGGCCCCTCCTCGGGGTCTGGGCTGCAGGTGCACGTTCAGGTGCCAGCTCCGTGCGGGCACGTTTCCAGCCCAGGGCCTTGTGTTCCACGGACACGAGGGGTCCCTCCCCTCCCGAGAGGGGAGACGGCGGGTGGGGGCTGTGGAGGGCCGGACGCGCTGCACGAGGCTCCCCTGACCAGCAGGGGCACGAGAGGGCCTCGGCGTCTGCAGGAAGGGCAGGGGCGGGAGGAGGGGCTGGGCCTGGTCCACCTGCGCTGCGGTCTGCGGGGTCTGCTGCCGCCGTCGGGGTTCTGGGCCCCGGGCCACTGTCTGGGCTTCAAACCGCCCAGCAGTTACTCCAGGTGCCTCTGTGCCTCGTGACAGCCCCCACCTGGGGGTGGTCACTATTACTTCAGGTGGGGTGTTCTGCACGCGGGAGCAGCAGCAGCTCTGAAGAGGGCCTGTGCCAGGACTCAGGTTTTGGTCTGGTCCCAAGCAGAAGTGTTTCTGAGGCAGGTGACTACCCTGGGCCAGGGACACCCGCCCACCCACAGGGCTGGGTGGCCAGGCTGACATCTGCTGCAGATGAGTGAGCCCTGGGTGGGACCCGGGGGGCTCGTCGTACTCTTGGTTGCGCTCGCGTGGCGCTCGCACCAGCAGGGGAAGACACAGAGGCAGCCCTGGCGCAGCTCTGAGGGCGAGGCGCCCTCTGCCAGGCCCAGGCCCTCTTTGCCAAGAGCTAGGAGCCTTCCCTGCCAGAACAGGGGGGCTGGTCCCCAGATTGAGGCCCAAGCTCTTGTGAGAGGTGGACTATGGACACAGTGAGGATGAGTCCCGTCTCAGGTAGGGCCGGCGGGAGGGCTGCGAACACCAGTCTGCCTCTCCGCGGGGGGACACGGCTGTGGGGGGCCCTGCTCCACTCTGACGCAGTGGAGCTCAGGTGGGCGATGGAGTCATGAGTTGGGAAAGCCGCTCCACCCGGAGGCGGTTCAGGGTGTTCACCAGGGCCCAGGCCCGGTGGGGGAGAGAGGATTTCTGGGAAGTGGGCAGACACCCTGTCAAGGCTCGTCTGCTCCGCTGAGCAGTGCCTGGAGGGGCCCCAGGCACCCTTTCTCTGGCGCTGACCCACACGGCCATCCCGCGGTGCGGCCGCGCCCGCCACAACCCGGCAGCCGTGGCCGTGAGCAGCTCTGAGCCAGAGGACAAGCTGGGGCACCAGCCCGCCTGTGCCTGGGGGCAGGGGTGTCGTCAGCAGCAGAGAGGAGGCTCCCAGAGACACGGGGCAGCGAGGAGGAGAGTCAGCACACAGCAGAGGCAGGCGTGCGCCTGCGCAGCACTTACTTCCGTTCAGCACGACCCTCTTCTGTGAGCACGCGTCACGGGAGCAAAGGAAAATGACAGAACGGAAGGGCTTGAGACCGCACTGCAAAATTAAGTACAGTTTAGAACGACGCGCGTTCTGGTGGACAAAACGGAAGCGGAGGTGCGGACGCTGACCGAGGAGCTGCCTGCCGGCCCCGTCCTGGCCAAGGAGGGAGGCAGGGCGGGCAGTCCGTGCACGGCCCGGGCGGGGACCGTGTGAGCGTCCGTGCTGCCGAGAGCGGGAAGCCGACAGCCCTGCCTTCTTCGGTCTGGGGTACCGTGGGCACACTGGACGGTAACACCCGGGAAAAGGCTGCCGAAGGGAAGACACCGCTGGAGGGTCCCCGGCTCCTGGTGCAGCTCGAGCCCCGCCCGGGGCCAAACCGCCCTCTGTTGTCTGCAGCTCAGGAAGGATGTGTCACATCTCGGAGGAGGGTCCCCATAAGTGCGCTTTGCCTGCCACCTGCACCTTGAGAGGAGAGCCCGGCGGCTAGTACTCGGGCCGCCTGGTCTGGCCGGGGAGCGACGCCGGGGAAGAGAACCGGGAGTCTGCAGAGCAGAGCGAGGCCTGCCCCAGCGCTAGCGGCCCTGCCCCCGCCTCGGCTGCCCGATTCACTCCGGTCCCTCACAAGGCCGTTCTCCACTGTGTCCTTTGGCCTCTGAAACTGCTAGGTTGCTAAGCAACCCCCGGGTTCCTGGGTGGCACACACAGGAACCTGCTGCCCTGATTTCGAACAGATGCGCACACACTCACGCACACACCCTCTCTTGGACAGGCACTGTCTGTCCTGCCGGTCAGGCCCAGTCCGTGTGGAAACGGGTCAGAACAAGAATCGAGAGCTCCTTGGCACTCGGAGACCGTTATCCAACCCGTCAGTGCTCGGGAGCGGGCAGGGGTGAGTATTCAGGGGGCCTCCCCGTTGCGTGTGCAGACTCATTTGGCCTTGATCGGTGACTGAGTGCGGTCACCATGGTGCATCGGCTCGCTGTCTCCACGGAGAGGGGCTGGCTCTGTGTCGGTCAGCACAAGGCGCTCTCCTGGCCTCGCTGTCCGAGCCTGCACCTCAGCAAGTGCGGGGCTTCCCGGACACGGCCCCCCTTTCCTGCAGGAAAGGGGGACTTATTTCCCAACCGCTCTCTCACTGAGTCATTCTCTGTACAGCACCTGGAGAGGCGGGCGGTAACGGACAGGGAGGGGCACGGCCCTGCCCTGCGCCCCTCGCCCCTGCGCCCTGTCTCTGGGCTTTCGTATGTGACTCGGTCCTTCCAGCCGCCACGGGCTCTGAGCACCTCGAGGGGGCGTGGTCTGTTTGCAGCCCCCAGGGCCCGGCCACAGCGGGCATTCGGTGGGTCGGTGTTGGACGGACTCTGCTTGGCCCAGCTGCCCGATCAGGAACTTGGGGCTTCGCTGGGAGCCCCAGCCGGAGTGCCCCCGTCCCAGCGGGCTGGGAGGGGGCTCGCTTTCCAGGGAGACCTGGCCCCTCCACCTCGATGCAGTTGTAACCCAGAACGTAAGAACTGGACTTGAAGTTGGCTGTTTGAGGAGCAGGCGTGAGGTGCTGCCGCTGGCTGGAAGCGGAACACCCGAGGCCGTCGGCGAGAAGCGGAAGCGAACCGCGCAGCCCCTCTAACCGCCGTTCCCCTGACCCTCGGCGGCTCCCCCCGCCGGGTGCGGCCTGAGCGTTGCCACTGTGCCTCCGACGACAGAGCCGGCGGCGCTTGAGGGAGCGCGACCCATAAGGCAGCTTTGCCCAGCAGGTCAGTTTTGAAGTATGCGCTCTGGGACCAGCTGGGCAGAGAGCACTTTTTTAACATCCCAAATACCCAAACTGACTGAGTTTAGTAGGAAGAGGCCTCAGGGTTACACTACAGACGGGCGGACAGCCGGCAGCTCTGGCCCGGGGAGGGGCCCCGCAAGGACAGCCAAGGCCAGAGAGTGGCTTTCCTGAGGGCTGGCCTGTGCCGGAACCTCTGGGCAGGCCGAACCCCCTCAGGGGCCTCCAGGACCTGGGACCTGTGACAGGAGTCTCCTCGCCCAGCCCATCTGTGCCTCTGAACGGAGAGAGCCAGTCCCACGTCGGCTCCGGACTCCCGGGAAAGAGCTAGGTCATCCCGAGGGGCTCCTGGGGGACCCAGCAGACCACACCCCCGGGCAGGAGCCAAGGGGAAGCACCGCTCACCGCCCCTGCTCTGTCCCTCCCGATGGGGAGCGTGAAGCGGCCTTACAGCCTCCGTGCCATGCAGACGCAGCACAGCTCTGTCCGCTTTGACCGGACGCCTCACGTCCTGGGTCGCAGCTCCTTCGGATTGTGTCCAAGTGCGTAAGTCAGACAGACTGCCGTGTCTGGGGCTTGTCTCCGGAGTGCGGCCCTGGTCCCGTGCGCCTGGTGGCGGCCGAGTCGTCTTGGTGCCCGGCCGGTGCCGAAGCCCTTGGTGGCTGCCAGCGCGCAGCGCGCGGCCCGGCAGTTCCCACGCCACAGGTGCTCCTGGGCCTGTGCCCCACGGTCCCCGCGCCTGGCCTTCTATGCTGCTGGCTCCTCCTGGCTTCAGGTCTGGCTGGTGTCGCTGAGGGACAGGCACCCCCTTTCGGCGCGTGGCCAGCCCCACTCGTCGCCCCCCTTTGTGGCGCCGGCACACGCAGCGTGTGTCCCCTCCAGTGCAGTGTGCCACGGGGGGCCTTGCTCCTTCTCTTCTTCAGCAGTGAACCCTGGGATTGAGCCCAGGGTCGACCAGCAACGCCCTGTCAGGGGAGCGACGAGTGGAGCCGCTCCCCACTCCCCAGGCCCGGGCGTCGTCTCGGCGAGTCCCTCCTGCTTCTGCCCTCCCCTGGCCGTCGGGGCCGAGGGGCTGCCCGGCCTCATGGCTCTGTGACTGCAGGGAGAACATCCTGTGCTCTCGACGGGTAGATGACCACGTGTGCCCGACGCTGCCAAGGCTGCGAGAGCCGTGTGTGCCGCAGGCCGCCACCCGGCGGGCTCCGGGAGTGTGGGGCCGGTGCAGATGAGGGGTGTCCGGCTGCTGCTGCAGCCCTGTCCCGTGCCTTCCTGACAGGCTCCTGCTGACAGCCTGTCGTGCGCCTGGCTCGGAGCCCCCAGGGAAGGGCCGGAGCCTGCAGGGCCTCCAGCCAGCGGCTCTGACGGGGCGGGGACCTCTGGGGGTTCCCTGCGGGGTTTTGCTGAGTAGGAAAACCAGCCAGCTGGGCACAGAGACTTGTGATTTCCTCGGGCCACAGCTTCCTTCACTTGCCTCCAGTCTGACACTTCCCTCAAAGATGAGGTCACTCCCTGGGAGAGCCAGGCCAGGGCCATAGGAGCGGTCTCCCAGGAGCCGCCCGGAGCTCCAGCCTGAGCAGGTGACTGGACCAGCCCTGGGGGTGAAGTCCAGCCAACGGATGACTGTCCCTCGTGCCAGCGTGTGTGACAAGTGTCTCGGGGGGACAGCTGTCAGCAGCAGGAGCTCACCCACGGCTCCAGTTCAGTCCCATGGCCCCAGGTTAGCAAGGCCCCCGTCACTTGCCCTTTCTCCCTGTCCTGCCCAGTTCTGGCCACAGGTGGAAACAGTCTCCCTAGAGTGCGGTCGGACCCGAGGAGCTTCCAGAGGGCAGGTTCAGCCGTGGGCTCTGCTGCTCGGTGAGTGGGCGGTTGCGAGCGGCTCCGAGGACGGGCCCTTTCCCGGGCGGTCCAGACCTCCATGGAGACGGCATCTCAGCACCGCTGCCCGTCTGCCGTCTCACAGAGCAGAGCCCATTCCTGTCGCCCCGAGACCACACTCCCTTCCTCCGTGGGAGTGCCTCCACCCAGTCTCGGCCTCGTCTGGGCTCGGTCTACTCCCTGGACGGGTCAACACCCAGCCTGTCACCCTGTCCACAAGGCCAGAGGGGGCCCCAGGCTTGCCCCACGTGCGCCTGTGGGAGAGAGGAGCATGGAGTGGGTGCTGCCTCTCCGCAGAGGAACACAGGCACCCGGGAGTGAGCGGCATCGCCCCTCGGCCGGCAGCTCTGCCCAGCACCCCCACCCGCCTTCCCTGCTCTGTGTGCCTCCCGGCTGCCGCCCAGGGCCACGTGGGACTTTGTCTGCTGAGGCCATCGGCCGGGCGCCCAGCTTGGCCTCAAGTCAAGGACTTTCCTCTCTGTTTTTGGGCCTCTGGGAACCTCGCTCCCAGCCCAGCTCCGAGTGCTGGCCGAGAGCTGGACAGAAGGGGAGGCAGCCTCTGGGCACTCAGCAGTGCTTGCAACCACCTGGTGTCGGCCACCAGGTAGACAGACAGGAGACCCTGGATGCTGAACTGGGCCGCAGGCTAGTTCTAAAGGCTGGAGAGCAGCCCTGCCCTCGCTGGCCTCAGTCGTGCCCCTGGTAATAAGGTAGGTGGCCGCCCATGCAGGCTTATCCCTGGCCCCAGCCAGCGCTCCGGGGAGGGACCTGAGACCGCAGCCAGGGCTGGAGGTCGGGGACTGTGCCTTCCCGCTGAGCACCTTAGCTCAGGGCCCTGCTCGGAGCACAGGCAGCCCGAGGCCCAGCGTGGGTGGGTACCCCACAGAGGTCAGCTGGGGCTCTGCTGTGAGTGAACCAGGTTAGAAACAGCAGGACAGACGGGCGGCGGGGTTCTGGGCCACCGGGCAGCAGTCAGAGGTGGTCCTACGGCTGCTCTCAAGAAGCCAGACAGCACTCTGCCAGGAACGTCTGCGCCGAGGCCCCTCCCACCGGGAATGGCAGGGCAGGGGGGTGGAGACCTGCTCTCAGCGTGTCCCTGGAGCTCATCCACTCCCATTTGGGGGAAGGGAGGAGAGGAGGGGGGCCCCCCAGGCCCCGGGGGAGAGCTGGGGGAGCATGGCTCCGCCCTGGAGCTGCCCCCTTGGGCATGGCTCCCAGTCCAGCGCTGCCCCTGAGGGGAAGCCGGTCGGGAAACCTCTGCCTCCTACCGGCTGTGCGTGTGGACGGCCACCTGGCTTCTGGCTCCGCGCCTCCTGAAAACTGGGTGTTGTTGACTTCTGCTCCCTGCACCCCAGCTGTCGTCAAGATTAGTCACCCCTGTGAAAGCCTTTTGTGACACGGGAAGTACTCGGGATACAGCATCTTAATTGTACTTTTGCATCGCAGCAACTGAAGGACGGTGTTACTGCCGAACGAGACGGGACCGGCTGGGCCAGCCGGACCGCAGGGTGCCCTGGAGCCTCTGGGTGCGCACGGCCGCAGCCCCCAGAAACGGAGCACTTACAGACTCCCTCCCCGGCATCACTGGAGCAGCGCGTGTCCTGCCGAGGGCGGGCTGGGAGCCCGCTCCACCTCCACACGGAAGGGGCCCCGGGAGACCGGGCTCATCCCGCAGCCGGGGGCCCCGGGTTGAGGCCTCTGACCAGTGGGCTGTGGTGGTGGTGAGGACCGCCTGCCCAGCAGGAGTGTGAAGACGGACTTCACCAGTCCCCACGGTGAAACCCGAGTGCGAACGCCCGCGGGAGAGTCAGGAGAACGCTGCCGCCCAGGGAGCCGAGGGCAGAACACAGAACCAGGAGGAGCTGCTGCCGATGGCCCGGTGAGGGTTACACAGAGGTGACGAGCCAGGGTCGAGGGGCCTGTCCCACCGCTCGGCGCCTCCATGGAGCCTTCCGGTCGGGTTTCGGAACGACCCCTCACCGCCAGCCCCCAGTTCCCACGGCAGGCACCCCAACTCTGCACAAGACGCGCATGGCTGGCCCGCCGCCGTGGTAGGACGGGCTGTGGGGGGCGGGGCGGGCCTGCCACTCTGAATTCCCTGGGGAACCTGCACCCCGCGCCTCCCACCCCGTGAGCAGCGGGAGGGAGAGGAGGGCCATGCACTAGTGCTCACACCCCCCACCCCGGAGCACCAGCACAGCCGCCCCTCCCCCAGCTCCGCCGAGCTCAGTTTTGGCTTCTGCGATGCGGCGTTGGGCAGTCCTGGCAAGGACCGGACGGAGAGCGAGGGCAGAGCCCTGCTCTGGAAGCCCAGGTGGCCGGCTCTGCCCGGCCACACCGGCGACGAGTCTGCACTGGGAGCGCCCATCCTGCCGGGGGGCGGGGTCTGTGCTCTGCCGCACCGGAGTCCAGGAGAACGAGGGGGGCCCCTCTTCACGGCTGCCGTGGCTGCTCCCCAGGGCATCTCCTGGTCACACTGCCGGGATGAGGCCGCGGACAGCCTGGCGTGGAGAACTGTGTCTGAGCCTCTGTGGGACTTACCTGGGAGCGAGGCCAGCCGGCTTGGTCCCCGTGGGCGAGTCCAGTCCTTCCCCTGGCTTGGCTGATTTCTCTCGGTTCATTTGCTGCAGGATTGAGTTCAACTCACTGATTACATTTGCCTTTGGGCCCGAGAGGATCGGGCTTCTGACCTCTGAGACGTCACCCCACAGCTTGGAGGTCCTTGGCTGGATCCCTTTCAGGGTCCCGGGCGGGACGCCGCCGGGTGGGGGCGGGGGCGCGGGTGGGGGGATGACAAAGCTGTCTACGTCCTCTTCCACCAGTGCGTCCTGGTAAAGCGCGTTGCTTTTGTGGACGACAGGCTTCACTTTGGGCTTGGGAGGTACGGGGGGCTTGTCGGCCACAAACGCCTGCCCGTCGGCGTAGACGGTGCAGGTGTCTGCGCCCTCCCCCCCTTCGGAGGACAGGGTGGAGATGCTGGACACCGTGGAGATGGTGCTGGTCGTCTCGAGGTGGTGGTCGCTGCTGCTCCGGCTGTCTGCCTCCTCGATCCCCGAGTCCGTCACAGTGTCGAAGCTCTCGGGGGGCGGCAGGAATGAGGCAGGCAGACAGTTCGAAAGGCCGGCCGGCTTCTTGCTGTCTGCCGAATTGGTTGGCTGGCTGGAGTTCAGCGAAGGGGACAGGGAGGTGTCGTTCTTTTTCTGCTTGACCAAGTCTGCGAGAGCGGGGACAGAGGCAGCTCGGTCATCGGGGATATCGAAACTGTTTGCGAATTCCAGGGGAGGAGGCAATGGCTCTGTAAAAACGAAGTCCTCGTCCAGGTCCACGGAAGCCAGAGGCGGGGGAGGGATGCGGAATGGCAAGATCACTGCCTCCTCCACGGAGCCCGCCGCCACCATGGTCCTGCCGGGCGCGGTGGCGGCGGGTTCGGGGCCCGCGGAGACCTGTAAAGCACCTTCGGTTTCGGGGACACCTTCTGGCACGTCAGGCAGTGAGGTGTCCGGCTCGGCTTCCATGTCGGCTTTCTCGTCCTCCTCCTCCAGGAAGCCGCCCGGTGTGGCAGCGCCCACGGTGTGCACCATCAGCAGGCCGGCCGACTTCTGCTGGGACGTGTCCACGACGTCGATCAGCATGCCCTTCCTGTCGCCGCCCTTCCGGTCCGTGCCCGGGTCGCGTTCGTACTTGTTCTCCGTCTCCTGCCGCCGCAGGGGCCCCCGCGTGTTCTGCCTGGTGACCGTGGGGAAGCCTGCCTCCATGCCGGGCCGCATTTTGGTATCGATGTAAAGAGGTTTGTTGAGGTCGGCCTTGGGGGCCTCCCCCTTGGGGCCCTGCTGGGACTCCTTCACGGCTCGGTCCCGCGCAGACAGTGCCAGGGCGAGTGGGGAGCTGGGGTCCAGCAGCCTCCCCGTGAGCGGGTGGACGTAGTTCTCGGGGCCGGCCACACCGCTGCTCTTGGGGGGTACTGCAGGGCTGCTCTCTGGGCCCTTGGCTTTGGACATGGAATTCGGCGGCCTGCTGGCCTCACCCTGAGCTCCGGCCTCACCGCCACTCACAAAACGGCTCTCAGGCTCCCTGGGCATGGCCCCCGGCATTACCGGCAGCGGCAGCGGCTCTGTGCCCTCCTCTTCCCCGAAGCCGCCCTCCTCCGGGAAATCGGAGGGCTGCCCCCGGGGGCCGGGGGGCCCCAGACCCACGTCCTCGTCCCCCAGGTCCGTGGAGAGGAAGGCCGGCGAGTTCCTCCTGGCTTCCAGCCGCTTCTCCCGGTCGCGCACGGCCCCGGCGATGGCGGCGGCGAAGGGGCTGCTGACGGCCAGGCTGTCGTCTGGCCGCAGCTGGCCTGGCTGCTCGGAGGCCTGCGGGTCGATCTCCACGCTGCTGCCCTGGCTGCTCTTGCCGCTGCTGCTGGTGGACGGTTCCTTGACGATGATGGTGGGGATGGGGATGGAGCACGTCTTCTCGGGGCTGTCCTCCACGTTGGACTGCTTCACCAGCACGCCCTTCCGCCGCGCGGGCTTGGCGGGCACGTACACGGCCTTGCTGGCGATCCTGCCCACCTCCGAGTACGGGTTCTCTGGCATCTGGCCCCTCTTGCTGCGGAAGGCGGCCTGAGCGGCGGGGGCCCGGCTGTGGACGTCGTCGGAGTCGAGCGAGTAGCGGTCCAGCTCCCTGCGGAAGTACAGCCCCTTCTCCCTCGTCACGGCGGCCACCGTGTCGGAGCGCGCTGCC
>PVJI01019767.1:0-30363 GCA_004026765.1 Micronycteris hirsuta
AAAAAAATAAATAAAAATAAATAAATAAATAAAATAATTAAATATCTCTTAAACTTAATAAGTTGAAATACGTACAATAAATGTAAAGTGTGCTCAAGCAGTTCAGTACTACTTACATACTAAATCAAATAGATTATCTTATACACTCCAAATTTCAATCTCAAAACAAAAGTTAGATGCTCAATTCCATATTTTACATTATAATCTCAAACCTAATATATCAGATCCTCTAATTTACTAAGTTAGTATGTTAGGTGACAGATTTAAACAGATTCTTGATAAACTTAATAGAATATTGCTAACGGCATGGGTTTAATTTATTATTTTAGTACTTAATGATAAAGCTTACTCACAAAAAATACTTAGGAAAAGAGTTTAGCCATTACAAGTGAGTAGAGATTATCATTCTGAACAGAGAAGGGTCTATTTATCAGCTGACTGGCTAGTTAGCTGAGATGCATGGATTGGACCTGAAAAATACATATTTTCAGTTATTATAACTTTTCTAAATGAACACAGGAATTTCAAGTAGGTATCTTCAAAAAAATTGGTTTTGAAAATTACTTCTGAGTTCAATTTGTATCATGAACTGTTTCTTCTCACTGATTTACCTAAACCTCACTCTCAAATTTTAACTTTCTTCACTTTACTCTTAATTGCCAGTGTAATTATTTAAAAAATAATATTTAATTTTGAATAATATTTTTAAAAATAATATATATGCATTACCCAGTTTCAGCATTGATCGATTTCTGCTATTCTTTTAAAATCTATTTTCTATTACCACTACCCCAATTTTGTCCTATATTATTTGGTTAGATTTAGATTTTTTTAATATTATAAAGAAAAACACTTCCTGATTGAATTTGGATTATTTTCTTAATTTTCCTTTCTGACTAGGAGTCTTATCATAAAGATATTTAAATTATATAGAAATATTTTGAATTATTTAATGTATTCTTTGGTCCTGGGGTTAATTAGCAAAACCATGTTAATGATGTATCAGTCTAACCCACTCAAAAGTGCTAAACTGCACTGTCTGGTGCTCCTAGTGGATTGAGTGCCAGCCTGCTGAACCAAAGGGTTGCCGGTTTGATTTGTGGCCAGGGCACATGCCTAGGTTGTAGACCAGCTTCCCAGTTGGGCATGTGCGAGTCAATGTGCCTCTCATTCATAGATGTATCTTTCCCTCCCTCCCTCAATTTCTCTCTCTCTAAAAATAAATAAATAAAATATTTTTTAAAAAGTGCTTAACTAAAGTCAATTCTGACTTAAAACTTAAACTTTAGTTACATAAATATTGTATATTTAATATATGCTTTATTTTTAAACAAAGTACATGCATAGCAAGCACAAAAATTAAATGTAGTTATAATAGGTTATATCACACAGTTAAAAAGAAGATAACCTACTGAATGGGAGAAACCATTCACCAATAATACACCTGAGGGTTAATATACAAATACATAAAGGACTCTTACAACTTAACACCAAAAATCCCCCACAAATAATCCAGTCAAAAATTGGCAGAGGACCTGAATAGACACTTCTCCAAAGAGGACATATGGATGGCCAATAGACACATGAAAAGATGCTCAATATCACTCATCATCAGAGAAATGAAAATTAAAACCACAATGAGAAATCACCTAGCACCTGTCAGAGTAGCTATCTTTAATAAATCATCAGACAACAAATGTTGCTAAGGATGTCAGAAGCAAGGTGCACTGTTGGTGGGATTGCAAGTTGGTGTGTGATTGAACATTTTAAAACATACATGCTATATTATGTTATCTTCACATGTCACAAAAAGTTTTGTGTCATCATTATAGCTTTTCAAAGACTCAATTTATTACAAGTAACCACCTTTTTAAACTTTATTTTTATTGTTGACACAATTTCAGTTGCCCCCTTTCCCCCCCATCTTTGCCCACGCCACCCAGCCCCCACCCCCCTTTCCTCTGATCATCATCCAACTGTCTGTATCCATGGGTGATACATGTATCTTTGTTAGAGAATCCTTTCACCTTCTTTCATCTAATCTGTTCCAACGCCCTCCCTCTGACAGCTGTCAGTCTGTTCCATGAATCTATATTTCTGTTTTTATTTAGTGTGTCAGTTTATTTAGCTCAGTAGATTCCACGTATACGTGAGATCGTATGTTACATATTTTGTCTTTCTCTGACTATTTTATTTCATATAATAATCTCCATGTCCATCCATGCTGTTGCAAAAGTTACATTTCCTTCTATTTTTATAGCCACATAGTGTTCCATTCCATAAATGTACCATACATTTTTTACCACTGATCCACTGATCAATGGTCAAATTTCACAACCTTGTCAGAAGAAATCCTATAAGATTTTTTTTAACTGAATGTATTGGGGTGACATTAGTTCACAAAACCATACAGGTTTCACGCGCACAATTCAGTGAAACATCATCTGCACGCTGCACTGTGTACCCATCTCCCCAAGTAAAGTCTCTTTTCATCCCCATCCCCTCCTTTGCCCACCTTCATCTACTTTCCACCCCCTTTCTCCTTTCCCTCCTGCTATCACCACACTGTTGTGTCTGTGCAGTATGTGTGTGTGTGTGTGTGTGTTTTGCTTAATCCCTTCAACTTCTTTAATCCTCCACATTTATAACAATTCTTGCTCTATGACAACCAAAATTTAAAAAATTTTCTTACACTTTCCCTTCCTAGATATAAAATGAGACTTTTCTTCCAAGGAACCCTGGTCCTATTTATTGTAAATTAGTTTTGGAGACCAAATATCTAGGAACTAGAGCGTACTCATAAATTACAGGCTAGAAAATAATTTCTAATAATCATGAGCTTATATTTCCTTATAGCTCTAAAACTAATGTATAACATAGCTATAGTAATTGTTAACCTTTGAATAAATACAGATTTGTAACTAATTTTGTGATTCAATGAACTGCATTATTATCACTTTAACATTTCTAAATTTTAATAAAGGTAGCATGCCTACTTATTTCTTGTATCTATCAATGATTTTAGATATTATTTAGGTTTTCAATGTACATTTGTTAAGCATAAAAATTTTAATAAGATTATTTTTGCTATTGAGACAAAACATACCATTGTTACTTATGTCTATTTCATTTCAGTTTATGCCTGGATTTATTTTGTTTTATTTTCCAACTTATAATGGTGAAAGAAAGCTATCTAACACTAATGCTAATATCTTGACAGTAAAATTAAATAGTAAAGGACAACTTCTTTTAATGAATCCTTGATAGGTATTCTGGAATCACATCAACTAACTTCTACCAATATTAAATTCAAATAGCCTTTTGACCCTTCTAATTGGCGAGTCTTGATTTCAAAGCTTGCTTAATCTCCTGTTCTTCAAGTAATGTGCTCCTTTTAGTGCTCAACCTTGTTTTGTTTTATTGCTTATGTGGATTTAGTTGCCAACATTTTTGTGGTTACATAAGACTTGAAGGTCATGGAAACTGTGACAATTCAAAGGGTAGTAAAAGCTATTTCTATTCTTGTGGATTGGTTATTGAAAAGAAAGCCAAAAGCTAACGTTAGGCTGACTCAAAGAAAGCTTCCTGCCAGTAGCAAAATTCTCTCAGCCTCTTCCCCTCCTTTCTCGGTATTGGGAACTCCTGAGGTTATAGCACAGAGCTTCTCCAGGGAAGCACTACATGATTTCATTAGTATACATTAGAAGTGTATATTAATGGTATAAAAAGTATATACTTCTTGTCTGATCTCTTTTACTAATACCATTATTTTGAAAACCATCCACATTGCAGTGTATATCAATAGTTCATTGCTTTTTATTTAGGAATAATCATATATTCTATGAATTTACCACATTTTACTTGATAAAGACATTGAAATTATTTTTCAGATTTTATGAAAGCTGGTATAAACATTTATGTTCAAGTTTTTATATGGACACATGCCTTCATTTCCATTGTGTAATACTTAGAAGTGGACTGTCTAGATTATATTAGTTAGGTAAGTGTACTGCCTTTTAAGATACTTCCAAATAATTTTTCACAGTGATGGCATTATTTTACATTCCTACTACTACATACAAAATTCTGATACCTGCATATCACGCTTGACAATAGATATAGAAGTCTTATATTTTAGCCACTGTAGTTGTTCTATAGCAGTATCCACTATGAATTAATTATGTATTTTCCTAATGACTACATTAAGCTTTTTTTCTACATTTCCATTTGCTATCTCTCAATCTTCTGTAATGAAATGACTGGTAAAGTCCTTTGGCAAAGTTTTTATGGGATTATTATTTGCTATTATTAAGTTTTGAGTATACTTTATATATTCATAATGTAAGTCCTTCTTCGGATATGTGCTTTGCAGATATTTTCTCCCAATATATAGCTTATCTTTATATAGTCTTAATAGTGTCTTTCAAACTGCAGAAGTGTTTAATTTGATGAGGTCTAATTTAATAATTTGTTTTTCATCAATAATATTTTGGTGACATAACTAAAAACTCTCCGTGTAAACAAGAATCATAAAAACATTCTCATGTTTACTTCTAGAAATTGTAAAGTTTTAGTATTTAGGTCTATGACATTTTGAGTTAATTCTTATCTATGTTATGAAATCTGAATCCAAGTTTACTTTTTTGAATACGGATATCCAAATGTTCCAGTATGATTTTTTGAAGACTGACATTTTTCCTCTGAATTGTCTTTGTATCTTCCACAGAAACCCTTTTTTATATATGTGGGACTATTTCTGAATACTCAATTCTGTTTAATTGTTCTATTTGCATACCTTTGACATACTCTATTGACTATTATAGCTTTATAATAAATCTTGAAATCAGGTAGTTATTACTCCAAATCTGTTGTTTTATTTTGAAGTTGTTTTACCTATACTAGGTCATTTGAATTTCTTTATGAGTTTTAGAATAAAATGAAACTCATTTTTTTAGAAGTTCCTATTGGATCTTAAATAGGATAACTTAGAATCTAGTTGTTATTTTAGGGAGATAAAATATTTTAAGACATTGAGAGTTGTCATCTATAAACACATACGTCCTCCATTTATTCAGGTCTTCTTTACTGTCTCTTAAAAATATCCTATAGTTTACAGAGTGGAGGTTCTCACATCTTTTCTAATATTTTCCCCTTCACCTTGTTCCCCCATTGCCCCAACCGCTCTCCCATCAAACCACCACCAGCCTCTTCTCTCTATCTATGATTCTGTTTCTGTTCTGCTTGTTCATATGTTTTGTATTTTAGAATCCACATATAAGTGAAATAATCTGGCATTTGTCTTGCTAATTATTTCACTTAGCATAATCCTGCTAGGTCCATGCAAGTTGTTGCAGATAGCAAGATTTCAGTCTTTCTTATGGCGGAGATGTATTTCATTGTACATATGCGGCATTTCTTATTTATCCATTCATCTATTGGTGGGCACTTAGGTTGCTTCCATACCTTAGCTATAGTAAATATTGCCATAAACATACGGATGTCCATATCTTTTCAATTTCATGTTTTGGGTTTCCTCAGATAAATACCCAGAAGTGAAGGTCCCGGGTCCTTCTTTGTCTCTTGTTGTAGCCTGTTTAAGAAAGTCTATTATGTTATGTATAAGTTCCACTACCCAACTTTTTGCTTGTTTTCTTTACACTTTTATGAAATATCTTTTTGCATCCCTTTACTTTTAGCCTGCGTGTATCTTTCTACTGGAAGTGTGTTTCTTGTAGACAACACTTGTGAGGGTCATGTTTTGTTATCCATTCAGTCACCATGTCTTTTGACTGGAACATTTAATCATTTACATTTAAAATAAATGTTGATAGATTTGTATTTATTGCCATTTTATTATGTAATTTTTTTTATCTTTTTTACTTCTTTTTTCATACAAAATACCCTTTAACATTTCTTGCAATACTGATTTGGTGATGATGAAATCCTTAGATTTTTCTTGTCTGGGAAGATCTATATCTGCTCTTCAATTCTAAGTGGTAGCTTTGCTGGGTAGAGTAATCTTGGTCATGGGTCCTTGCTTTTCATCATTTTGTATAATTTTGTGAATCCCTCTGGCCTGCAAATTTTCTGTTGAGAACTTAGCTGACAGTTTTAGGAGAGCTCCCTTGTAAATAACTGCTTTTCTCTTGCTGCTTTTAAGATTCTCTCTTTGTCTTTAACCTTTGGCATTTTAATTATGATGTGTCTTGATGTGGGCCTTTTTGGGTTCATCTTGGATACACCTTGATCTAAATGTCTAAACTCCAGATCTCTGAAAAGTATATTTATGTGGTTAAGTCAGTCAATTTGGGGTATTTTCATATAGCAGGCCTAGCAAATTAATACTAATGATAAATTACATGTTGGATTTTTTAAGACTATATTTTAGATCACGTTTAGATTTACAAAATAATGAAAGGAAAGTATAGATATTTTCTATATACACCTGGCATTGCCTCCCTCAATATCAATATCACTCATTTCTTAACCAAATACGAACCTACATTGATACATCATAATCATCCAAAGTTTGTAGTTTACCTTAAAGTTCACTCTTTGTGGTACACACTCTGTTGATTTTAATAAAAATTACATGTATCTATTATTATAATATCTCACAGAGTATTTTTGCTGCCCTTAAAATCCAAGGTGCATTGCCTATTTATCTCTCTCACTCCAAACCCCGTCAACCACTCATCTTTCCACTATCTGCATAGTTTCATATTTTCTAGAACAGTATATAGTTAGAATCACATTGCATGTGACCTTTCATATTTACACCTTTTACTTAGTAATGTGCATTTAAGGTTTCTCTTTGTTTTTTCATGTCTCGGTAGCTCATTTCATTTTAGCAATGAAAAATATTCTGTTGTCTGGGTGTTTCACAGTTTATCCATTTACTTACTGAAAGATATGTTGGTTTCTTAGATTTTTTGGAAATTATGGAGAATTCTACTATAAATATCCGTGTGCAGTTTTTTTTTTTGTGTGTGTGTGTAGACATAAGTTTTCAGCTCTTTAGAATAAATGTCAAGGAGTTTAATTGGTGGATAAGAGCATGGTAAAAGTATGGTTAATTTTGTAAGAAGCCTCCAAACTGTACCCTTTTGCATTTTCACCAGCAATGATGACAAGTCATGTATACAACAACGTGGCCAGCATTTGGTGGTGGAAGTATGCTGAAATTGGAGCATTCCAATAGGAACGGAGTGGCATCTCACTGTTGTTTTAGTGTGCATTTCCTTGGTCACTTATGATGCGTGGCATCCTTACATATGCTTATCTGCCATCTGGATATCTTTGAGGTGAGGAGTTTGTGACGGTCTTTGGCTCATTTTTAATAGGGTTGTCTGTCTCCTTATTGCTGAGTTTTAAATGTTCTTTGTATATTTTCAATAGCATTTCTGATTGAAATATCTGTTACAAATATTTTCTCCCAGTCTGCAGATTGTTTTTACATTCTCTTGGCCTTGTCTTTCAGAGAAGACTTTTAATTTTAATGAAGTCTAATTTAACAATCATTTCTTTCATGAGTTGTGTCCCTGGTGTTGTATCTAAAAAGATATCACCATGCCTAAGATCACCTATTTTTCCCTATGTTATCTTCTCTGGTAGTTATATAATTTTGCATTTTACTTTTAGGTGTACAATTGAATTTTTTTTTTAAAGATTTTATTTATTTATTTTAGAGAGAGGGGAAGGGAGGGAGACAGAGAGGGAGAGAAACAGCAATGTGTGGTTGCCTCTCACATGGCCCTCACTGGGGACCTGGCCTGCAACCTAGGCATGTGCCCTGACAGGGAATCGAACCGGGACCCTTTGGTTCCCAGCCCGCACTCAATCCATTGAGCTACACCAGCCAGGGCTACAATTGAATTTTTTCTGAAGGGTTTAAAGTCTGTATCTAGATTCACTTTTTTTTTTGCATGTGAATATCCTATTTTTCCAGTTCCACCTGTTGATAAAACTATTTTTAATCCATTGTCTTGCCTTTCCTCATTTGTTAAAGATCAGGTGATTATATTTACCAGTCTAGTTGTCTATTATTTTGCCAATACTACATATTCTTGATTACTGCACCTTTATAGTAAGTCTTAAAGTTATAAATCATCAGTCTTCCAACTTTGGTCTTCTTCAATATTATTTTGGCTATTCTGGGTCTTTTCCCTTCCCATGTAAACCTGAGATCAGTGTATCTTTGAAATAACTCATTGAGATTTTGATTGGGATTGCATCAAATCTATAAATTAAGTTGGGAAGAACCTTCATCTTGGAAATATTGTCTTCTTAGCCATGAACATGGACGATCTCTCCATTTAATTTATTATTCTTTGATTTCGCTCATTGGAATTTTGTAGTTCCCCTAATATAATTCTTGTAAGTGTTTTGTTAGGTATATACCTAAGTATTCATTTATCTGGGTACTAATAAAAATGATATTGTGTCTTTAACTTCAAATTCCACTTATTAATTGTTGTTAGGGAAATAATTGACTTTTGTTTATTAAACTTTATCCCACAAAGTTGCTATAATTTCTTATAAATTTCTGATATAATTTCTTATTAATAAAGAAGATTTTGGTCTTTTTTTAGTTTTCTACATAGATAAATTAAGTCATCTAACAAAAATATAGCTTAATATCTTCCTCTTCAATCTGCATACTTTTTATTTCCATTCACTGCCTTATTGCTTTAGCCAGGACTTCCAATTCAAAAGTAGCTGTAAGAGGTAACATACTAGATGTTAGTGGAAAAGCACCAATCTTCTCAGCAGTAAGCATGATGGAAAATGAATTTGTCTTTTGTAGATAGTATTTAACAAGTGAGAATATACCTTTTAATTTCTATTTGCTGATTATTTTTGTCATGAAAGAGTGTTAAATTTTTTAAAATACAATTTTTGGATCTATTGACATTGTGAATTTTCTTTTATATCTGTTGAAGTGATGAATTACCTTAGTTTTTAAAACATTTTTATTGTTATTCTATTACAGTTGTCCTAATTCCCTCCCCCCTTTGTTTTGTGAATGCTTTTTGAACCATTCCTGCATAACTGAAATAAATCCCACTTGGTTATGTATAAATATTTTTGTACTTGGATTCATTTTTCTAATATTTTTGAGAATTTTTGCATCTAAATTTATGAGAAAGATTGGTCTGTAGTTTCCTTTCCCGGTAAAGTCTTTTTTTTCTGATTTTTGTATTAAGATAGATAATGCTAGACTCACTGGATAAATTAGGAATTATTCCCTCTGCTTTTATTTCCTAAAGGTGATTGTAAGGAATTGGTATAATTTCTTCCCAAAATGTTTTTGTAGATTTCACCAGTGAACCCATCTCAGCTTGGTGCTTTCTCATTTTGGAAGATTATTATTTGTTGACTGAATTTATTTAATAGACAGGGGTATATTCCAATTATCTATTTAATTACGTAAATTGTGGCAGATTATGTCTTTCAAAGAATTGATTTGCTTCATCTGGGTTGTCAAATTTGAGGGAACAGACTTGTTTATAGTATTTATTTATTATCCTTGGGAACTGGTATATTCTTTCTTTTCTTTTGCTCAGAAATATATTTGGTTATTACTATAGTCATTCTAGCATTCTTTTGATTAGTGTTAGTCTGATGTTTGGTTTCCATCCTTTTATTTTCAGTTCAGTTGTGTTTTCCTTTGGGTAGCACAATCACATCTTGCTTAGATAATTGCAGTGTCTAGAAGTTTATTATTTAAAAAAGCAGATAATTCCAGTGTTGGAAAACTCATTATAATAGACAAAAATAAGCCTGCCTATAATGTCTGCTCACTGGTCTTAGATCTGACATCCAGAAATCCATTGAAATCTAACCCTCTTCTACTAAACAAATGTTCCAGTGGTCAAGAAATCACCACTAAAGTAAATCGTTAAAAGGCAATTGAGAGGTAATTGAGGAAAAGTTAATATAAACTGTATATTAGATAGCAGAATTTAAAACAGTCAATAAAATTAGTTATATTTTGTCTATGTAAAAATATCTCTCATTTTTTCAGGGATGTATGGCAAACTATATACTGGTAAAGTATCATAGTATTTGGTACTTGCTTTAAAATAGTAAAATAAATATGAAGCAAATATGGCAAGTAAAAGCTTGATTTTTATCAAACAAAAACTATGTTTTCTTTTTAAAAACTAATGACATTTTTATACCTCAAACACCAATAATTAAAAAAATTATAATTAATTGAGCATCAAGAAAAGTCACACTATTTAATTTGCTCTCTATATAGATTTCTTATCAGAAAATGTCACGTGGAAGAAATATTTAAATTATTCATCATATAAGCATAAATAAAAACATTCTTTGTACACATACATCAGTTGAAAGGGATGGAGAGATGACATATTACATGACTTTCCAGTTCATTTTTTTGTATGTACCGCTTCCATGCATTAAAAAGTATTTTGGTTGTTCAGCCCTAATTTTTCTGTAGGATTAGATTTTTCTGTGCTAAACTTTATTCTTAAGTTCATTTTAAGGGCAAAATAACTTTGAGTTTACTATTGGCTAACACAGTTGATGTAGAAAGTGGGGCATAATAGAATACTAAAATAATGTACCATTTAAATAGTAGTCCTTATAACCTTTCTCCATTCACTATTACCCATTATGTTTTATCACTACATTATGTTTTATATATAAAGTGTTTTAATTTACTTTCCAGTTGTTGTTTGCTACTTACATTAAGTATGTTGCTTAGTTTTAATACTTTCTAATTAGTGATAATTGTTTGGATTTCAACTTTGGATAGTACTCATTATAATTTTTCCAATTAAAGTTAATGCTTTTTTGCATTTGGTAGTTTTTCACATAAGGGATTTTCAGAAAAAAATAAGATTGTTGAGTGAGGTACAGGAATAATTGTTAAATCTAGACATTGGGTATTAAGATGCTCTGTTATTCTGCTCTGTTGCACATTTTATTTCTTTTTGTAAATATTTTAAAAAATAATTGTCATTTTTTTTTATTTTCCTAATATAGGTCTGGAAATTCTTGCTCATTTATTAGCACATATATTATTTTTATGTTATTTTGTTGTTATTGTTACTTTGAAGAGAATGATTTTCCATATTGCCTTCAAATGATTTATTCCTAGCATAAAAAAACATAATTAGTTAATTCATACGAATTTTTTAAAAACTTATTTTCTTGGTTTTTATTTATTGTTAAATGTTATGGT
This sequence comes from Micronycteris hirsuta, assembly GCA_004026765.1. NCBI lineage: Eukaryota > Metazoa > Chordata > Mammalia > Chiroptera > Phyllostomidae > Micronycteris > Micronycteris hirsuta. The sequence goes on from PVJI01019767.1 coordinate 11,216, forward strand.
TAATTCCTAAATTATATATCTGCAAATCATCTTTAAAGCATTCTTTAATTTTTTAGCAATTATAATAAAGTTTAGACACTCTTAAACTCCAATGATAATAATAAAAAAATAGTACAATCAAGCAGAGAAGCAAACAAAAAATACTTCTTAAAATAAGGTTAAATGATAAAATTCTCATTTGTTTAAATTCAAATATTGCACATTAATTTTCATTTGCAGATTGGTGTTCATGTGGCACAACAAAATATATACTAACTTTCATATTTGTTGACATATTAGATCATGCAGCCTCCTTGAAAAGTAATTTCGCAACATAGATTAGACACCTTGAAAAAGTTTATATTGCGCCCTGACCAGTGTGGCTCAGTTGGTTGGGCATCGTCCTGAAAGGCTGGAGGTGGCTGTTCCAGTTCCTGGTTGGGACGCCTGCGTAGGTTGCCAGTTCCGTTCTTGATGGTTGGAGCGGGTGCAAGAGGCAACTTATCAGTGTTTTTCACATCGATGTTTCTCTTCCTCTCTTCCTCCCTCTCCCTTTCTCTAAAAAAGAAATAAATACATAAAATATTTTTTAAAGTTTATATTGTGGCAAAGTAATTCTTCCATTTACAGGAATTACACCTAGGAAGAGAAAATGAGAAATGAACATATGTTTTATTTCTAACATTATTTAGAATGCTATTGTTTATATTACTGTTGATAATATAAACAATAATAATTTTATAATAAAACCATATTTTGATAAAAACCAATCATATAATTATTTGCTCATTGAAATCATATTTTAGTGATATGTAATTAATTATATGTTCGTGATTGACATTCTGTGATGTCAGCCCACACAGGCACATGGAAGTTTGCATAGTAAAACAATAACACTCAAGAGAGTTGTGATGATGCTTTGCCTGGTTTTAATTGTCTTATTAAAGTCATCACAACACCAGTATCTTACTAACATGGGCCTTTCAATGGAGTTATTATGAAACATTCTATTTTTTTAATAGGCTAGGGAACTCTTCAGGAAGACCTGATATGTACAACTGAGCCTTACTACATATCCATATTACAATTACATTTTATTAGTATGTGCTTTGTTAATTTTGCACAGATGCAAATCTTTTATCTAGGACTAAACCAATTTTGATTTATAGATAAAGCACTGATATTTTACATTGTTTTCTATGTATCTAATTTTATTTTATATTCACAAAAGTGTCTTATGAATTTACAGCTTTGTATGTGTTTGCAAATCTAAGGGTGTTTTGAAGCTTTTGGATATGACAGTTTTCTTATTGTAAAAGTTGTTTATCTGGGCAAATTCTCTGTTTTGTGTTTTTTTTTTTCTCCCTATATGCTTTCCTATTCTTTCCTTAAGAAGATTATCAAATTTTTATTCAAGACTATGTTTCTGAGGGAATTAAAATTCTTACCATGGAAAATGGCCTTCTTCAAAAATACATTCATTAAAGTAGTACTATATTGCTAAAAAGCTATCATAATTTTTTCATTTTCATATAATAATCATCATTTAATTTTTTTTTTAATTTGGGCACTCTTAAATTCCTGAGTAATTTTCTAGTATTAACAAAATATGTGGATGTCTTTAGGAACGTATATAGATGTATTATATATATAAACAATATAGTGCTGTAGAGTCATATTAATGACTCAAACCAGTTTCTTACAAACAACACAAAACTACTAACTACACAAAACCAAGATAGATGACATGTGTTTTTATCACTCTAAGAATGAGAGCTTGATTTATTTTCTATTTCCTAGGTTTCTACATAACTCAACATAATAAGAAAACAGCTGTGCATTCTTTTTGGGTGAAATACCTTTTCAATTCAATAATATATATTTTTACTATTACATTGAAGTGGAAAAATAAAATGATTGTCCTTTCCAGAAAACTCTTTTCTAGAATTTGATTCTCTTAAGCATATTTAGCATAAAAATATAATAGAAATTACTTTGATTACATGTGAAAGAATAATTGTTAGTTACTAAATATTTATTATATGCTAGGCACTCAAACTAGAACTTTAAATAAGTATTGAGTGCTCAGAATAGCACTGTTTTAGTGATAGTTTCACTGGAGATCCCAAGACAGACAAAGTAACTATAAGCATACTACGATATGAATACTAGCGTATTGAAGTGAGATGAGAGATTTGCTGAACAAAAGTGTAACAGGGTGAGGAGTCTCACAGCACTCTAAATGTACTCTAAAATCTTATTCTCTTGTATCGTCTTTTAGACTTTTAATTTGGATAAGACGTCAAAGGTTACCAAACCCATATATAGGCAAACTTTTTAAAAGTGGTGGAAATCCTTTACCGTTGTCTCAAGCCTAGGAAAGGGTCTTCAATAAAATCACTCAATTATTTTGACATGTAATTCCTGGATCCTGGGGGACTCATTAGCTGATGTCAGGCATGCCTAACAAATCTAAACGCTGTGAACATGTGGCTGCATACATTCTTTGAGACAAAGTAGTTGAGGTGACCTGTCCACTCAAAACTCATTTGGGTAAGAAAGAGTGTTTTTCATGTGCCATATGTGGACCATGGACATGAAAGAGAACTGGCATGAAATTGTTCTATGTTTCCTCCCCAGGACTGCCTGTGGGGAAGATGTGGTCCAGCTGGGGTGTGGTCTTTTTGACTTCGGTTGTGAAAGAAATCTATGTGGCCAGCCAGAGGAGCTGCAGTGTGCCACATTAGTGGAACAGCTTTGTGGGAGACCACCGGTGATAAGACTCATACTGTACCTCATAGGAAAAAGAATAATTTTTAACCATATGCTAAGCACATGGAATGCCAGCGCTATCTCATGATATTGTTAATCAAATATAGATTTATTTGCCTCTTAAGTTAAAACTCTTTTTCCATTTCAATACTACATGCACCTGAAGTAGCCCAGAATTAGAAGAAATTTGAGGCAGGAAAATGAGAAAATCCATGCATTCTTTCCCTGCAAGAGTCAACTTACTTCAAGCAACCTAAGTAGGGGAAGGATAGACATTTTACTTGGAATAAAGATTAAAGTTTGAATTATTTACTGGATAGATATATTAACTATGGAACTAATATATTTTTAAGATTTGAGAGACCAAATAATTACCTAACAGTTAGTAGAAGTCATGTCACATATCCTAATTTTCATCCAAATGAATATGTGAAGTAACAATCGAATGAACAGTGGGTAAAATAGTTGTTGTTTTTTCTGTATATACCCAATAAGCTTCAATCTGTATATAAAACTTATATTTTCTGTTTTTTAACCAGACATATACCCTAAATAGGTAAGCATAATTATACCCCTTTAATAAACAAGGGAAATGAGGCTCAGTATAATTACTTAGACCGAGGATACACAATTGACAAAGATCAAAGACTCTTATCCACTATTCAAAACAAATATAATCAACTTTGGCTATTTTATTTGATAGATTTTCATATGTGTTTGAATTTAAAATTGCTTTTTTATTATTATGAAGATTACAGAATGCAGGTAAAGGGGAAGGCTATTAATAGACAATAATATCTTTCTGAAATGTCATACCAACCATTACAACAAGAAGTCAATATGTGCTTCTTTCCCTGTCTATTGTGTATCTATCTATTTATCTATCATCTACCCATTTATCAATCTTTTTTCTTTAATATTTTTTTCTTTTATTGATTCCAGAGAGAGGGGAAGAAAGGGAGATAAAGAGAGAGAGAAACATTGACTGGTTGCCTCTTGCATGCACCCCAACTGGGGACTGAACTTGCAAGCAGAATATGTGTCCTGACCCAAATTGAACCCACAGACCTTTGATTTGTAGAATGACACCCAACCAACTGAGCCACACCAGCCAGGCCCAACTTTCTTTTCTTTTCTTTTATTTTCTTTTCTTTTCTTTTCTTTTCTTTTCTTTTCTTTTCTTTTCTTTTTTCTTTTCTTTTCTTTTCTTCTTTCTCTCTTTCTTTCTCTGTTTCTCTCTCTGTTTCTCTCTCTTTCTTTCTTTCTTTCTTTCTTTCTTTCTTTCTTTCTTTCTTTCTTTCTTTCATTGTTGTTTAAGTACGTTTGTCTCCATTCCATCTTTCTTTTAAAATATCTATAATGTATTACTTTCTTAATCTAAAAGTGATTTAGTTAGTATTCCATTCAAAAATACAATTTTACACATTTTAAAAGTAATTATCTTTTTTTACCTAATCATTGAAATAATTAACTCCAGTGTTGATTTTGGAAGCGCCAAAACAGCTGTGTTATAAATTTCCTAGAAGAGGGTATCTGGTGTGAAGTAATATGTATATGTGTGTGTGTGTGTGTGTGTGTGTATGTATGTATATATGTATGTCTGTATATGTATATATATATATATATATATATATATATATGTTGCATGCACTTTTATTATAATATTATGTTTTATATATATGTATATATTTTAATTGTAGAAAAAGCCATAAGGATATTAAGGAAAAAAGATATATCTAAAAAAACAATTTGAAGGTATATGATAACAAATAATGAACAAAGATAAAATGATAAATTCAACAAAAGCAATTAAAGAATGTCATTTAATCATAAGAGTGACACATGCTCTTTCAACCTCTTAACTAGAGTAAGGTGAATGTATTCAAAGTTTATTATACAAGTTATGCATATGTTTCAATAAAAGGTCACGTATAAAGGACATCAACATGTACTTTTTAAGGTACTATCTGCATAGTATTATTCTACATGTAACCCTTCACTATTTGCTAGTACAATGAATTACTTATATCTCTAAGATGCTCTGAAATTTTGTCATCAAAATATGTATGTGTTTTTTAAAATGTAGCTATAGATAAATTAAATGTATTAAATATAAGAACAGAATCCAATATTTAATGGCCAAATTATGTGCCTGTTTCTCATAAACAATAATCTATTTTATCAATATAATTTATATAGTGATTTTAGATATATGATATACAATTACTTAATGAATTTTACAACAGTAGCAAAACTGTATACTTAAAAAAGTCATTCAATTTTCATATTTATATTTTCAGAGGTTAACTTTCAATGGAATATATTTGAAATAATTTCAGACATTGTCGTTTATATTACTGAAGATCACCACATTCTACTTGATTTGTCATTGCTGAAACCCACAATTAATTTTAATTATTTATTACTTGCAGTGAAGTTATATGTGGTAATATTTGTAAATAAATCCATGTGCATTCTATTTATGTGTAAGATGTACTTTGTATTGAAAAATCAATCAGTCTGATGTATTTAGGACTGACTGATGACAGTTTATATCAGAGTAACCAATCTGATTGTACAGAAATTGCTTGGTAAATAATCACACACACCAACCAGAAGTAAAGAAAGCTTAGAGCTAATATGATCAATGCCTTAATTCCACACAGATAATAACAACCATAATGATAGCAGCAATAGTCATAATATTGAATGCTTAGTCTGGGCAGCAATAATACCAATTTTACCTCAATTATTTCTGAAATGTTTTTCATAGAAAAAGCTCTTGCAAGAAAGCAAGAGGAATGTATCTGGCTAACAGACATCTTTCCCAAGGTAACAGTAATTGTTAGTTTGCCGCTATCCAAGCTATCCTCAGCCAAAATAAACTCTTAACTATCAGGACAAGCTAGTGTCCTGTGGGTAGATTTATATATAGCTTAATTCACACAAACCCATATAAAAAATAGAATCTAATGAATTATTATATGGTAAGAAAATATATTACTCTTTGCTGGACATATCAGACACTGGCTGGACACTGCCAAAATGACCCCTGTGAATCTATTTTTTAATATTCTCTTTTTATTTTTGCTCTACCCCTTTGAGAAAGAAGTATTTCTTTCAAAAGTTTCCATTTAAAAGATTGGCTTAGAATCTTGATTCATATTAAGTTCACCTCTGGTTCATTATATTAATATAACAGTTTAGTTATCAAAAGGCAATTCTCTAGGCTTAATAATTTACCCAAAGTAAGTGGTAATGATTCAAACTTACTTATGATCAATCCCAAAGACTATGCTTTACATTTCTTACATTATTTTTCTTGGTTGCTATTCTCATGCAAATGTCGTATTCTATTTTAATGAATTATAAAATGTCCATAAATTCCAGGTTAAAGTAAGATTGAATATCTTTCATTATGATTCTCATTAAGAATTCCAACAACTCCCTCTTGAGATACTTTCCAGCACAGATTCATCTTGAATTATCCAAAAACTCTGGGGACATATTGAATTCACAAACGGGCACATTTTCTGGAGTTGCTAGATCTGAAGAGCATTATAGTTTAATTAGCTCACCAAGATGTTGTGTGTGTGTGTGTTGTTCTACATTGTTTTATTTTTTTACTGGTACACAGTATCTATACTAAAGCTCAAGCTGCTGAATTCTTAGGAATGGCTTTCTTCTCTGAGACAGTACTAGCTCAGGCTATCTCACACGAGTGGGCCTATAAAGTAACTCAAATCGATACTTATCACTTGTTCAAACATAATGTATCCAACTATTCAACTATCTCAATTCTAATGTAATTAATCCACAAACCCACTGCGAGGACCAGCCTTCTCCCATAAGAGCCATATACTGGGCTTGCTTTTCTTTTTTCCTTGGAATAGATTTCTTCTTTCTGTAAATATGTGTGTATGTGTGTGTGTGTATGCCTTACTTAACTGATCCATAGTATTTTCTCTAAGATCCCCTTAACTTCCTGAAACTGGCTAATTCAGTAGAAAATGAGATATGTAACTTTTTCCCTAAAGTTAGAGATACATTTATCATACAACCCAGAAATTTCACACTTAATTACTTAACAGAGGGAAAAAAAAAAAAAACATTTATCTACAAAAAAAAAAAAGTACAGAATGCTTAGAGATGCTTTATTCAAAATAATGAACAACTAGAAGCAACAGTAAAGGCCATTAACAAGTAAAATGGTTTTAAAATGGGGGGGTGGGTAATTACTCACAGTGAAAAGAAACAAACCACCAATACATGCAACCCCATGAACTCACCTAAAGTATATTTTGCTAAGCAAAAGAGAAGATGATATGAAATTCAATTTATTCTATATGACATTCCAGAGCAGGAAAAACTATTCTATAGTGAACAAAAGTGAATTAGTTTCGTTGGGCCATGGGAAGAGGAGATAAGTGTTGCCTGATAAAGCGTAAATGAGAATATTTGTCATGATAATATGGACTATCTTGATATTGGTGCTGCTTGCATGGGTGTACAGATTTGTTCAAATATACTGAAGTACACTCTTCAAATGGGTGTAATCAATTTCCTATGATTTCATACTACTTCAATAAAGCAGTATAAAACAATACAATATGTTGAAAAAATAAATTCAGGGTGATAAATAGTAATTAAGTTGGATATTGAGTGAATAAAAATTTTAAAAAAATAAATTATTTAATTCCTTAAATTATAAAATGTTTCTATTTCTGAAAAATAGTATCTGAAGAAGCTCTTTCTTGATTACATTTTATCTTTTACTTTTTAAAATTGGTTAATAGCATATACTTGGGATACAACATTATATAAATTTCACAGGCACAGCATAGTAATTTGACATTTATATACCTTACAATGTGATCACCATATAAATCTAGTACCATCTGTCACCATGCAAAATTATTACCATATTATTAACTATATTCCCGGTGCCGTACACTACTTCTCCTGGCTTATTTATTTTAAAACTGGAAGTTCTTACCTCTTATTTCCCATCACTATTTTCCACTATCTTTCCATCTCCCTTCCCTGTGATAGCCATTAATGTGTTCTCTGTATCTGAGTCAGTTCTATTTTGTTTCATTTGTTTGTTGGTTTTCAGATTCCACATATAAGTGAAATCATACAGTATTTGTGTTTCTCTATCAGACTTATTTCACTTAGCACAATACTCTTTAGTTCATCCATGTTGTTGCAAATGGCAAGATTTTATTTACTTTCACTGCTTAGTTATATATATATATATATATATATATATATATATATATATATATATACAAAATGTCCACTTATTTTTTTCTGTAAAAGATACATTTTTTACTTTCAGCAATAACTTCATCAATTTGGATATTTTGAGTATGATGTCTATCTCTTGTGTGGTATAATATTGATTGTTCTCAATTAATGTCTCAATTTGATCACTAGCAATTTCAACTGGTCCACCGGATCATGGAGCATCATCTCGCGTGAAATCTCCAGCATGAAACTTCACAAACCACTTTTGAAATGTTCGATCAGACACAGCAGCTTCTCCATACAGTGTACAAATCTTTTTCTTTTATATTTTTTCGCATTTCAGTTGCATTCTTACCTATTTTGAAATAATAAATCAAAAATGACAAGAACATTGCATATATTTTCTATCTGCAATATTAAAATACTACACAAAACTTCACCAATTTTCATTTTTTTAATGCACACTGACAAGATAGCTCTTGCAATGCAAAATAACAAAATTGTTTTAAGTGAAGTAAAAGACAACTAAATACTACTAGAGCCATCTTACAAAGAAAACCTAATGAACTTTTTGGATGGATATATATAATCTCCATTCATCTATCAATGAACACAGGGGTCCATATCTTGGCTATTGTAAGTAATGCTGCAATGAACATAGTGGTTCACACATCTCTTTGAATTAGTTTTCATTTTATTCAGATAATGCATGTAGAATATGCTTTAATTTCTTTGGTCATGTCGACAAATACTAAGATATCAGAGTTAAATATACTCAAAATGAATTAAGTTGTATAGTTGAAACCCATTTATATTCCCAATATATTTATAATAAAATTTCCACTAGTATGTAAGTAAAACTAAAGAAACTTCAAAATAACTTATTTTCACATTTAAAGACTAAATCTAAACAATTTTCTTTATACACTAATTGATCTTCATTCACTATCAACATTTCTAAGCATTAGTTATTTAGTCAAAAATGACTATAAATTTTATTTTATATACCAGAATTTATTTTATTCCTAAACATATTGTAATTTTAAGTTAAACTCTCAATAATTTAAATTTTAAAATAATTATAAAACTTTGTTTTTTCTACTTTATTTTCCAGCATAATATATTCATAAAAGCTTAGGAAAATACAATAGTCTAAATCTTACTATAGCATATTGAATTTTAGTATATTGGGCAGAAGTAATTTAGATCTTAGATTTTAGTATATAGGGCAGGATTAATTTATAGTACTTCAGTTTCAAGGAGCATAGTTACTAAAACTTTGTAAATGTATGTATGTATACATTTTCTTCTCTAAATTTTGCTATACCAATTAATTTTATGCCAATTTGATACTTTCTTGACAATAAAACTAAATAACAATAAAAATAAACCCAAATATCAAACATAGAAAATAAAAAAAACATTTAGTATAAAGTATATTCAAATTGCATTTATACAATTTAACATTATTAACATACTTTTGTATTCTGGTTCAAAAAAGTAAAATAGTAGTAATGTTTTACTCATAAAAATTATACCTTTTTAGCCCTGGCTGGTGTAGCTCAGTGGACTGAGAACGGGCTGGGAACCAAAGGGTCCCGGTTCGATTCCCAGTCGAGGCACATGCCTGGGTTGCGGGCCAGGTCCCCAGTGAGGGCCATGTGAGAGGCAACCATACATTGCTGTTTCTCTCCCTCTCTATCTCCCTCCCTTCCCCTCTCTTTAAAAATAAATAAATAAAATCTTAAAAAAAAAAAAAAAAAAAACAGGGTATATCTGAAAAAAAAAAAAAAATTATGCCTTTTGGAGGACTTCTGCCAGGATGGAGGCGTAGGTAGGCACACCGTGCCTCCTCTCACAACCAAAAGAGGAAAAACAACAATTTTAAAAACAAAAACAGCCGGAATTGACAGGAAATTGAACTGAGTGGAAGTCCAACAACCAAGGAGTTAAAGATGACACATTCATCCAGACTGGTGAGCGGGGTGGAGCCGGACAGAGAGCACACAGCAAGACGTGGTTTGTGGAGCGGCAGCAGCAATGCTGCCGCTGCCCGGAGAGGCCCAGGGCAGGTGCACTTGGCAAAAACGCATCAGGCGAACTCAGCAAAACCTGTGGCTGGTCGACCAGGACCCAGTAGCGCTGAGAACAGTGGACTGGGTGGTCCCTCACTGGCATGCAGATAAACTGGGAGAAAAAGCTGGGGAGCAGAGCAGACCGCGCAACCTACCATCACAGGAAATAAAGCCTCAAACCACCAATTGAAAACACCAGGCGGTGGTGAGAGGAACTCCCAGCCTTACAGGAGAGTTCACTGGAGAGACTCACAGGGACTTGGAATTGCACAAGCCCACCCATCCCGGAGCCAGTACAGAAGGACCCAACTTGCTTGTGGGTAGCAGGGGACGTGCAGAGAGTGGAGCAAGCGCCATTGTTCTCTCAGGCCCCGCCCCCACAGTCAGTGTCACAACACAATGATGTGGGTTGCCCTATGCTGGTGAACAGCTAAAGCTCCGCCCCTTATAGTAACAGGTGAGCAAAGAACAAAAAATGGCCCAAATGAAAGAACAAATCAAAGCTCCAGAAAAAAATACAACTAAGTGATGAAGAGATAGCCAACCTATCAGATGCACAGTTCAAAACACAGGTAATCAGGATGCTCACAGGATTGGTTGAAATTTGGTCGCAATTGGATGTACAAATAAAGGACACGATAAAGGAAATGAGGGAAAGTGTTCAGGGAACCAATAGGGATGAGAAGGAAATTGGGACTCAAATCAATGGAGTAGACCAGAAGGAAGACAAAAACGTTCAACCAGAAAAAAAATGAAGAAACAAGAATTAAAAAAAATGAGGAGAGGCTTAGGAACCTCCAGGACAGCTTTAAGTGTCCCAACATCTGGGTCATAGGGGTGCCAGAAGGAGAAGAGGAAGACCAAGGGATTGAAAACTTTTTTGAACAAATAATGAAGAACTTCTCCAAGCTGGTGAAGGAAATAGACTTCCAGGAAGTCCAGGAGCTCAGAGAGTCCCAAAGAAGTTGGACCCAAAGAGGAACAGACCAAGGCACATCATAATTACATTACCCAAGATTAAAAATAAAGATAGAATCTTAGAAGCAGCAAGAGAAAAGGAGACAGTTACCTACAAAGGAATTTCCATAAGACTGTCAGCTGATTCCTCAAAAGAGACCTTTCAGGCAAGAAGGGGCTGGAGAGAAGTATACCAAGAGAAGTCATGAAAGGCAAGGACCTACATCCATGAATACTCTATCCAGCAAAACTTTCATTTAGAATGGAAGGGCAGATAAAGTGCTTCTCAGAAAAGGTCAAGTTCAAGGAATTCATCATCACCCAGCCTTATTATATGAAATCCTAAAGGGATTTATATAAGGTATGGAGGAATATCAACAAGGGAGTGGGAGGGGGAGAGAGGAGGAAAAATGTATAGAGAATAAGTATCGTAAGCAGTAGGTAGAAAACAGACAGAGGGAGGTTAAGGATAGTATAGGAAATGTAGAAGCCAAGGAACTTATGTGTATGACCCATGGACAAAAACTAAAGGGCGGGGAATGGGAGGCAGTGTGGGGTAGAGGGGAATAAGTGGGGGGAATGGGACAACTATAATACTATAATCAATAAAATATATTTAAAAAATTTGCCTTTTGTATTTCATTGGAGCTGTGTAACTTGGAGTTGCATTTTAAAGTATATTTTATTGATTACGCTATTACAGTTGTTCCAATTTTCACCCTTTCCCCTCCTCCACTCAGTATCCCACTTTCATCCAGCAATCCCCCCAACTTAGTTCATGTCCATGAGTCATGCATTTAAGTTCTTTGTCTTCTCCATTTCCTATACAATGTTTAACCCCTCCACTCTATTTTGTACCTATTAATTAAGCTTCTTAAACCCTGTACCTTTTCCCCCATTCCCCCTTCTCTCTCCCTGCTGATAACCCTCCATGTGATCTCTATTTCTGTGATTCTGTTTCTGTTCTAGTTGTCTGCTTAGTTTGTTTTTTGTTTGTTTGTTTTTTAGCTTCAGTTATTGATTGTATTTATTGTCATTTTAATGTTTATAGTTTTGATCTTTTTCTTAAATAAGTCTCTTTAACATGTCCTAAATAAGGACTTGGTGATGATGATCTCCTTTAGCTTATCCTTGTCTGGGAAGCACTTTATCTGCCCTGCCATTCTAAATGATAGCTTTGCTGGACAGAGTAATCTAGGTTGTAGGTCCCTGCTTTTCATCACTTTGAATACTTCTTACAAGTCCCTTCTTGCCTGCAAGTTTTCTTTTGAGAAATCAGCTGAGAGTCTTATCCAGTCTATGGGCACTCCTTTGTAGGTAACTCTCTGCCTTCTCTTAACGCTTTTAATATTCTCTCTTTATCTTTAATTTTTGGCATTTTAATTATGATGTGTCTTGGTGTGGTCATCTTTGGGTCCAACTTGTCTGGGATTCTCTGTGCTTCCTGGACTTGTATGTCTATTTCCTTCACCAAATTGGGAGAGTTTTCTTTCATTATTTTTTCAAATAAGTTTTCAATTTCTTACTCTTTCACTTCTCCTTCTGGCACCCCATAATTTGGATGTTGGCATGTTAGGGGATGTCCCAGAGTCTTCTCATACTCTCCTCATTTTTTTGAATTCTTGTTTCTTCATTTTATTTTGGTTGAATGTTTATTTCGTCCTTATGTTCCAAATTGTTGATTTGAATCCCCACTTCCTTCCCTTCACTGTTTGTTCCCTGTGGGTTTTTCTTTATTTCACTCAGTGTAACCTCCATTTCTTCCCTTATGTTTTTACCTTACTTGATGATTTCTCTGAGCATCCTTGTCATCAGTGTTTTGAATTCTGCATCTGATAAGTTGGCTATTTCTGTTTTTCTTAGTTATTTTACTGGGTTTTGTTCTGTGTTTTTCATTTGTGCCATATTTCTTTGTCTCCCCAACTTGGCAGCCTCCCTATGTTTGTTTCTGTGTATTAAGTTGAGCTGCTTTAACTCCCTGTCTTAGTGCACCAGTTAAGTTGTAAGGGGCAGAGCCTCAGCTATTTGCCAGTACAGGGCAACCTGCTTCACCATTTTGTGGCTGTGTTGGGGGCAGTGTTTGAAGAGAGGACAATGCTGCTGCCTGGCACTCACCCCATTTCCAGTCACTTCACCCACTTCCCGTATGCAATTTACATCCTTCTAGCTGCTGCCCTGGTGTCGATTAACAGAGTGAGTGGGTTCGTGTACATTCTAAGACTATACAGGCCCTTAAAATGGACTCTCCTGATAAACCAGCTGTTTCTTCCACCACCCCAACACCCATGTTTTTATTTTACATCCAGAAGTTGTGAGGCTTTATCTTTGTGGTACTGGAGGCCTGGGCTGTGTGGTCTGGCCTGGGACAGGGATTGCTCACTCCCAAGGTATCTCTCCTAATTTTTATCCACCACCTGTGAATGTGGGACTGCCTGTTTCACTGCAGCTGACGCCTCTCCACACCAAACCATACCGAGTCCTATCCACCCTGGCTCCCCATCTCTGTCCCCACTTGACTAAATGTGGCTTCTTTAAATCCTTGGTTGGCAGACTTCCATACAGTTCGATTTTCTGGCAGTTCTGGGTGTTTTTTTTTTGTTTGTCAGTTAGTTGTGATTCTTCTCATGATTGTTCAAGGAGGTAAAGCATATCTACCTATGCCTGCATCTTGACTGGAAGTCTCTTGGAGTTACTTTTTGAAGTCAAAGCATTAAGTAGCACTCAATTGGAATATCATCAGGCCAATAATTAAATGTCAGAACCAATTTAGGTCAGTTAGGGTAAACATAAATGTGAGGTATGCAATACATTTAAAGTAGTATTGTTTCCTTAAATAAGGAAACAAATGGCTAAAAAATGGCTAATGGCTTCTTGACATGATGTTCTGCCAAATGCCCAGATTAGGTAAACACTAAATATTTATGTAAAAATAACATATTACTCATATACAAATGAACATTGCCAAGATCTAGAAAACTATCCCTACTACATCATATTTCTCCTACTACATCATATACATTAATTTTTTAAGCACACCTGATTTTAATTATACATATTTAATGTATGTACATATTACTACATATCTTTAATTTAGGACTCCAAATCCATCGGGGACTTAGCTTAGTCCTATGATTTTAGTTCAGTGTAAATTTTAATAAAATCTTCTCATCAAATTATACAAATTTATCCAAAGATTAATTGCTGGATAAAAGTAAATGTAAATAAACACCCAATAAGACCAAATAATTTCTAATTCATAATTTGACTTAAAATAGTTTGCAGGAAATAGTTTTGACTACAAAATTTAATTTCCATTTAAACCAGAAACTCACCTTTATTTCTTTATTTTAAAGATTTAATTTATTTACTTTTAGAGAGAAGGGAAGGGAAACAGAAAGAGAGGAGAGAAACATCAATGTGTGGTTGCCTCTCATGTGCCCCCTACTGGGGATCTGCCCTGCAACCCAGGCATGTGCCCTGACTTGGGAACAGAACCGGCAACCCTTTGGTTCATAGGCCAGCATTCAATCTACGGAGCCACGCCAGCCGGGGCTATGTCTTTATTTTTAATAATTTAGAAATGTATGTCTGTATATAAATCTATATCCACTCACACATGCTATCCAAAATAACTACCTAATAGCGAAGATGATATTTAAATTTCAATGTTTCAAGGGAAAATGTCTAATAAATCCAAGGTAAATTACTAAAAACAATGTTATTGGGTCACACTAATAGTTTTATTAAAAACATATTCTATATGAAATTCAATTTTTGTTTTTGTTATATCAGTGGTTTTAAGGTGCATGGACAGTGTCAATTCCGTTCTCTAATGACAAATGAAAATACATGGTATTAGGTTTTAAAATCTTCCCTTCCCACCCTCTACCACACACACTGTCTATTTCTTCCCTTTGGAACACTTTTAGTTTTTTTCCATGTACACTGGTATTGCTCTTATTCTGAGTGTTTTATATGTAGAACTGTGTAAGATGACATTCATCTCGTCTCCTGGAGGCAGGTGTACTTCTAACACCTGTCAAATCTTCCAAAGGCAGAAATATCTATACTGTCTCTTCTGTCTGACTCTGCAATCTGACACCCTCTCTCAGGGAAGTGATCACACTACATTCCAGGAGATGGATGTGGCCAGCTTCTTAATAAGAGTTGTTTCTTCTAGGTGTTACTGGAGCTGCAGAATTTATCCTCAGTAGTAGGTGACTAGTTATCCAGTTATTTAGCTTTTGAGGGGTCATCTTGAAAGACTATTTATATCAATCTGTGTTCAATCAGTAATTCAGGGGAAGTTCGATACAAAGAATGATTAAGCTATCCAGAGTGAATAACTTCAAAGACGGAAAGAGGCTCTCAAGGGTATCCTAGGTCTGAGGGAAGAATTCCTAAGGAAAGACAAACTTGGGGGGGTCATACTTCATGGAAAAGGGTGTGATTGCAGGCCTCTGGATCGTGGAGCTGTTCACTGGGGAACTTACTCACGATTACCCTGCAAGCAGAAAAAAAACTCCTCTGGGACTCAGGCGAGCCAAGCAGGTGGGTGCTACGCAGTGAGTGAGAGTGGCACAGTGGTTTCCAAGCCCAGAGCACAAGGTGTCTGTATCAGGCAAACCACAGAAACAAAGCCCCATGGCACAGACCGGCCGAGCCTGTGGGTGCATATGCCGGGTGTGTTCCGCATTGCGACAGGTGCTGCTGAACCTAGGCCTTTGAAAGACCTTGCTCTGCAGCTATCAAGAATCTAGCGCACTTCTGTCAGTGTGGCCTGTGTCAGCTTGAGCCAGGACATGTCTAGGCCACTGTGCAGGGTGAAATCAGGCGGATGCCCTGGCTGGTATAGCTCAGTGGATTGAGCGCGGGCTGGGAACCAGACGGTCCTGGTTCGATTCCCGGTCAGGGCATATGCCTGGGCTGCAGGCCAGGTCCCCAGTGAAGGCCATGTGAGAGGCAACCACATGCTGTTTCTCTCCCTCTCTTTCTCCCTCCCTTCCCCTCTCTCTAAAAATAAATAAATAAAATCTTAAAAAAAAAAAATCAGGTGGAGATCCTGCTGAATATCCTGAAGTGTATACAGGTTGAGCCTGATATGTATACAGGTAGAGCTGGTAAGATGCACAAGGAGCAGGGACCTGAATTGAGTGTCAATCTCCTCCTTTCTTCTCTCTCTTTATGTGTGTTTGTTTTCCTTGTCCTTCTATATTCCAATATCTGTCACAACTACTGAACTCCTTTTCCAGGATTTCAGCAAAGTTTCTTGTATTTATTTCTAAAATTTTGAACCAACTGCTAAGATTTCATCAGGTATCAGGGACTTTGTTTCTCTGAGACAGAGGTGGAAAGAGACAACAAACTTCAAAAGCAAGGGCTGTGACCTAGGCCCAGGGGTTTCCTAGGCCCAGGGGTTTCCAAGGCCTACAAAAGTTATGAGGTTCAAGTGTGGCAGGGAGACAGAATGTTACCAGACTGGAGGGTTGGGACAATGAAGTTGTCCATAGAACCTTAGGATGATGAGATAGCAAAGTTCTTTACCCAGTTTTTATGATATTAAATAAACATCCAGTATTCTGATGTGGCTCTGGGAGGATGAAGATGGCTTCATCAATAACAAAGGTAAAATGTTTCAAACACCAGAAAAATGGGTTTTGAGTCAGAACTATTCTGACTGAGAAGAAATGAAATTATGCTTTTTGCATACCTGAATTTGTGGACTGAGATTTATACTTGTCCTGTCTTTGTAGATGTCTGTGCTCTATTATACATGAGATGTGAATTCCTAAGAGTTGTGAAGACATGTATATTTATCTATTAATGTTTTGACCTTTTTTCTTGGGACACTATAAAAACTGGGATAAAATCATATATATGGATCTCAAGGTGATTGAAATATAGAAAGGAAAAAATATCTGAAAATGTTAATATATGTGTATATGTTATATATGTATATAAAGCACATATACATGTTACATATGTTAATATATATACAAATACACACAATTTTATAAATATACACATATCTCACACACACACACACACACAACCCCTACAAGTCCTCTGAGTCAGAGATGTAGTGTATTTCTCACAACAAAATTAGCAGCCAAAGCAGCGTCTGTGTCCGCTCCCAGGTCCTGATCCCCAGAGGGTAATTCTACAAGGGCCAGATATTTTCAGTATGTGCAACAAGGGTGCCTCATAGGAAGGGAATCCTGCACTTCAGTAGCATACAAACTTTTACACTGGCACATCTAAGCATACTTTTTCTGTTGAGACAGAGAGACACACACACAGAAAGAAAGCTAATCACCTCTAGGGACAGATAGGAATCATCTCTAGGTATATTATTCTACACTATAATCAAATGTCGTTGGAAAAGAGAGGAGATTTATCTTTAGTATAATGGGACATCTCTAGGGAGGTGCTTCTCTCTGGAGGTATAACACTGTCTTGCTTCGCAGGCTATCTTCCATTGAAATGTGTCCTTTGCTTAGAAGGCCTGAACCATTAGAAATCCATAAGAAAGGCAAGGAAAATAATCTTCCAACAGAAAAATCAACAGGTAAACCTTGTCAGAGCTGCAATCATGACAATATTTACAAGTTGGAGCTCCTAAGTCATGCCTATGTGGATGGTGGTTTGGGAGGTGCAGAATTGAATATTTAGACATAGAGTTTGGAGGCATAGTTATTCAAAGTATTAAAAAGCAACCAAGAACAATGTGATTGAAGGTAAGGCTAGAGATGATGATGTGTAACAAATACCCCAAACACTGTAGGTCATTTTTAGGCCCTCAGAATATTTTGGAATATCTATTAAAATTCAGGACAATATTAAATGATTTTAAATGTTAGAATATCTTGAACAGATAATAACTATTAAAATAATATTTCAGTTATAATAAATATTTGAGTTTGTGTTGAATTGATCAAAAATGAATATGAGAAAACCAGTTAAATTCAATAAGAATATTAATATATTCTAGATCAAGGTAGAGAGGTCACTTGGATTATGCTGGTGACTCAGGAGATGAAATATTTTTTTCTCAAATCCAGGCATAGAAATTATACAAATTCTAGTATGGTGGTAATTCTCCCACATATATGTTAACGTTTCTGGAAAATATTATAATTTTTCTGTTGTGAGGGTCAAATTTATGTAAAATATCAAAACCTGCACTTGAATGTGTTTTGGGGATGGCGCTAATCACAGCAGAAAGCATACAGTGTGGGCGAGAAAAGACAAGTGGATATAATAAAGACCCACTAGAGCTGAGCGGGCTCCCTGGACCCAGGAAACCTCCTAAACCCAGCGTGGCTAACGTGCTGGGGAGAATGTGCAATAATTCACGTAGCAATCAAGAAGTTATTGAACAGGTTGGAACGACCTAGTTCCATGATTAGTTTTGTTCATCTTGAAGCAGGAAGTCAGCGAACCTCTGAAGAGTACAGGAACCATCAGATCCTCCAGGGAGAATGGTTAAAAGGGTGATATAAGGTTTGATGTCCCAGCTGTCTATGGCCATACCACCCTGAATGTCCCTAATCTTGTCTGGTGTCCCTGCTAAGTGTTGACTTTTAGCATAGGATTTTTTCTTTTCTTGCATTGATGTGAGAAATGTAGACACTTAGGAACCAGAGGGCCAACACTGGCTATAGAGCAAACCTACCATGTCATGGATTACCCAAAAAACACTGTGCAAAATTATATTGTAGTATGTTCTCAAAGGAGCTTTTAATGTGCAGAACATTATTTAGAGTTTACTTTTGTTGTGAGAATAATATTACATTTATTAAAATTTCAAATCCCAAATTTACCTCTTTGTTAAGCTACATATGAAAATTATATTTCTAAGTCTAGTAAAGTTTTACTACCTCTTTGGGTCTTTGAATAGTGTTTAGTCCCATTTACAAACTCAGTTAATTAAATACCTTCAACATTTTAAACTGCATTCATAAATTTAATATATTCAATTTCTTTTTAAGTATTTCAATTGTCTAATTGACTTCCTGAATGCTGAAATAATTATATAAATTTAATATGGTAAGCTAAACCATAAGTGCTCTTAAATGTTATAATTCTGAATATGAAATTAGTAAATCTATAATA